>CM060681.1:43670163-43885163 GCA_030686995.1 Artemisia argyi | reverse complement strand
TATATATATATATGTATATACATATATATATATATATATATACATATATATATATATATGTATATATATATATATATATATATACATATATATATATATATATATGTATATACATATATATATATATATGTATATATATATATATATATATATGTATATACATATATATATATATATACATATATACATATATATATATGTATATACATATATATATATATATATATATGTATATACATATATATATATATATGTATATACATATATATATATATATATGTATATACATATATATATATATATGTATATATATATATATATATATATACATATATATATATATATATATGTATATACATATATATATATATATATATATGTATATACATATATATATATATATATATATGTATATACATATATATATATATGTATATATATATATGTATATATATATATATATATATATATATATATATATATATATATATATATATAAACATAGCTACATTACAAATGTAGCCAATTGGCTACATTTCTTTTGAAAAAAGTTTTAATAATATACAGTTCACTCCTGCGGTAAGTCCCTGGCACATATTTTCCCCTGTCCCCACCCTTTTTATCAAAGAAAATGTAGCCAATTGGCTACATTGTAATGTAGCTATGTTTTCCCACACACACACACACACACACAGATATATATATATATATATATATATATATATATATATATATATATATATATATATATATATATATATATATATATATATGAGAAGGGTTCTTAAAATGAGAATGGTAGGAAAGATTGTGGGAGTGACATATGTCACTTTGCCACATCATATGACATGTCTCACCCCCACCCCGTGAAAAAAAAATTTTCCCGCCAAAAAATTTACCGCCAAAATTACTGCATCACGGTTATAAAGTTACTGCATCACATTTATAACTGTGATGCAGTAACTTTTTATATTGCATCAAATTTATAAAGTTACTGCATCACATTTATGATGCAGTAACCGTGATGCAGTAAAATCAGAACTGTGATGCAGTAACCGTGATGCAGTAACAGTGAGGTAGGAAACGTGATGCAATAACCGAGATGCAGTAAAATCATAAGTGCGATGCAGTAAAATCATAACTGTGATGCAGTAACCGTGATGCAGTAACAGTGAGGTAGGAAACGTGATGCAGTAACCGAGATCCAGTAAAATCATAAGTGTGATGCAGTAACCGTGATGCAGTAAATTTTGGAGGGAAAAAAATTAAATTTTTTTTTTTTTTTTTTGAGGGGGGGGGGGGGGGGGGGCTGGGGTGGGGTGACACATGCATGTCGTATGATGTGGCATGAGGATGACATATGTCACTCCCACAATCCTTCCTACCCTTCTCATGCCACATAAATTTTACTTTTATATAGTACCAACTCGTCACTCCAATCTAAGTTCTAAATAATTTATCCTTTAAAGTAGTACCAACTCGTCATATTTTTGCTCTTGTTTGTCAATGTTTTGGCATTCTTCAAATGGATCAACCATTAAAATAATCAAATATCAACCAATTTTGCAATTCAAAACAAACATCAGTAAAAATGAAAAAATAAATAAATAAATAAATAAGAATCCAACTAACATCATAAAACCGTGATAAAAAGAAATTGAAACCATAGTAGCATTGATAATTGAACACCTTAAGCAATGCAAACTAAAGTTGATTCTTTTAGGTTTTCACGATTGTTGTTTTAGATCATATTGAACAACAATGATTGTTGAAACATTTATATTGAAGATTTGTAAATACTTAGCAAATGTGTCTGAAACGTATGCAACAACATGAGTTCAAATGAGGGTAAACCACGTTTCACATACATCTTTATAAATTTGTATCATCTTCAGCGTAAAAACCAAATCAACGTCACTAAACATCACAACATACTTTCAACATCATCTCAATGCTGAAATTTCATGCTAATACTAAAGAGGTAGAATTATTTAAATGAAAAAAGAATTAACTATAAAGTTCATAAATTGATTGTATTATTAAAAACAACTTACCTGATATTGACAATGAAAACATGAATGAAGAACTCTTAAAAAAACATTTTGATGTTGTGAATGGATCAAAACAACCAAATCGAAAGAAAAGCTCGTTAAATGACTTTCAAAAATCGTTAAATCAAGAGAAGCGTTTGTTTATAGGAAGGGGTGGATTAGTGTTCATTATTGCTTGTTTTGACTCATCCAAAACTGATTGGCATGAGTTGGGCTATAAGTTTTCAAATGGGCCGATATAATAGGAGCTTTCACCATAAGCTTCGTTAGTTATTAAATTTCGTTTTTAGCTTAACAAAAATCACATAATTAACTTAACAAACTAATTGGCATGAGTTGTGCATTAGTTTCCAGCCTTGCAACACAATATTCTCTCTCATTTGACCATTTTTAAACTTTCAACATTCAACATTTTCAACATTGACCATTTTCTCTTTATATGTAGTTAAGATTTAAGATCATTTAAGGACCAAATTTTTTACATACTAAGGGATTAATCTCCACCATCCATCTTTATTTGATTTAATTGATGAGATTAATTTCAACAATTTAAAAAATCCACTTTAATCTTTTTTTTAAAATATTAATATCTTTCAAACCGTTAATCGTTAAGCGAAAAAAATACAGTTACAACGAGCATTTAATTATCTTTCTATAGATAGGCATTTCGATATACTTTCGACAAAATTATTTTTTTCGTGTTTTTCATGTTTTTTTTCGTTACTGAAATTTGCATGAAAAATTATATGTGATTTAACACTAATATCACATGTGATATTTTATATCACATGTGATTTAACACTAATATCACATGTGATATTACATATCATATGTGATTTAACACTAGGGAATAACATCCCTGCAGTAAACTGCAGGGTGTTATCTGCAGTTTGTTTGAAACTTGAATTTAAGATCTTCACATTGCAGCCCTCAACTTTCATAATTTTACAAAAATGGTCCCTCGTTTATACCTTACAGCAGACATTGTTCCCTGCAGTTTACTGCAGGGATAATTTTCCCTTAACACTAATATCTAATGTGATTTTTTATGCAAGTTTTAATAATGAAGAAAAAAATGAAAAAATGTGAAAAAAACGAAAAAAAAAAATTATCGAAAATATATCAAAGTGACCGTCTATATAAAGATAATTAAATGTTCGTCGCGATTGTGTAATTATTTTCGTTTAACGATTAACAATTTAAGAGATATTTAAATTATAAAAAATATGTGAAATATTAAAAAAAAAATAATATCAACCATTGATTTCATTTAAATGAATGGTAGAAATGAGTCCCTAGATATGTAAGATAAGTTTGGTATACAAAATAAGTATTCTCATTTGTTACTGGGAAATTTGATTTTTTTAAATTGCATTCATTTATATTTCTCGAGAGTTTGAAATTCTCCGCCATCCGGTTTTTGCATTTTGTTTGCATCATTTTTATTTACTTGGCTTTATTTCTCCTTACCAAACACACCCGAAGGTACCAAAACTCAAATATGGTTTGTCTATACAGTATACACGTGTCATGAAAATAAGTCGACTGCATGTCTGCATCATATGCTCGGACAAAGCAAGAAGAAAAGTATATACATTCATTCATGTCTGTCTAGAAGAATCATAAAATGTGTGGTGTATGTAAAAAAAGTCCGCTATGGAGCATATAAAATATTATATTGTACTTATCATATAATAGTATATATTATAAATAATAAAAGCCTGCTATTAATAGAAATACTTAAAATTAAGCAATACAACTTCTAAAGCTATAAGTACAACAACTAATACTACTTATAGAAATTCCCTTAATATTTAATTCTAACATAAAATTAATACTAACATTAAATAAAATAAATAAATCATTCCCCTAATATTTAATTCTAACATAAAATTAATACTAACATTAAATAAAATAAATAAATCATTATGTACATTAAATACAATTAATTAACTGATCAATAAATATAATTAATGCACTTATTAAAACATCACTTACATAAGAAATACAAATTATCAAGCATATTGTACAACCAACTTAAACACAATTTCCGCATTAAATATCACTAATACAAATAATAAAGCATATTATACAAATATTCAAGCCCGAACGGGCAATGGGCCAAATGAGCTCAAGCCCGAACGGGCACAGGTCAAACGGGCTCGAGCCCGAACGGACACGAGCTACACGAAATTATTGATATCCGTAAATTTATTGTCAAAACGAACATAATAAACTAAAATATGTTCACATATTGTAAAACCAAGCAAACTACTAAATAATAATAATAATAATAATAATAATAATAATAATAATAATAATACAAACTAAGCAAAATTTCATCAAACTTTTGCTATAAAAAACTAATCAGTAAAGCTATTGTCAAAAAATGTACAAATAAAATATATTATTAGCCATAAAAATTAAATTACAGGGTGCCCGCAGCTGCATCGTGTGGGGACTCTGCTAGTATAGTTATATCCATTAGGTATAACGCAAAAAGAAAAGAAAAAAAATAAAAAGAAAGAAAAGAAAAAGAAAATCGCAACTTCTCCGGATTGTGTGACGAGCTGAAAATTTATTTTTATACTTTTAGTTATTTATAGTGTTTTTATATAACAAATTTTATTTATCAAATACTTGACAGATATTTAGCAATTTTGTATAAAAAATATACCGATAAAAAAGTTTTTAAATTGCGAACAAAAAAGCCAAATATTGCATTACTTTTAGTAAACGTAGCATTTTATTAAAAAATGATAAAGTTTAAAATATGTTTTACAAAAATAAAATAAAATCCAAACAACACCCTCAAGTTATCTAACAATTTATAAAAACTACCTTTAACTTTATTTTAAAAATAGAATTTCGCAGCACCTTTTCGAACATCATGACGAGTTATGAAATTACCCTGTATCTAGTGATTTCCTTATAAAAAGAAATAAATACGAGAATAGTAAAGAGAGTAAAAAGGATAGAAGCGTGAGACAATGGTTTATAGTGGTTCAGCTACAAGGACACTTTTCTTGCCCTACTCCACTCCCTGAGTATCCAACTAGAGAGTTTTAAGTACTATGTCAACAAGCTCCTTCAACTGGTTGAGAAACCTCACAACATCGATAACACTTTTCCCGGTACTAAGCTAAATAATGGGTTCTTTACACGGAAGAACCAATGTAACAAAACAGCACAATTATCACAACTACTTTAAGAATACAAGAAGATTTATCAACAACAAGAGACAACTCAGTGGTCTTGAGGTGATGAGGAAGCCGAGCAAACTGTTAAATTGAAGAATGGATGACTCGTATATAATAAGTGTGATCTTGTCTTGTAAGAAAAACCTTGAGAAACACAAGAGAACGAAAGATACAAGAATGATCTTTAGATCTGATGATAGAAAGATATAAGAATAAGACAAAAGATATATTAGAATGGGGTGAGAAATAAGGAAGAAATGGCTCATTATTTATAGACAATTCTGTCTACAATTCACCCGGATCCGCCAGATCCCTTCTCAGAGGGATACGGCCAATGTAATCCAAGGGATCCAGCTATCTGGTAGCACCAATCCGGATTTTGGGTTACAATCCTGGGTTGTGGGTTATAATCCTGGGTTTTGGGTTATGGGTTGTAATCCATGGGTCATGTGATGTCATGCATGATGTAAAAGACATCTAGGGTTATTGGTTATAGATTTTGGGTCATGGGTTATGGACTTTGGGTCATGGGTCAAGGATTTTACCCACTGTGATGTCATGCACGATGTCATGCATGATGCCATGAGCATGGGCCATGGGTTTTGGGTCACGAGTCTTGGGTCATGGGTCATGGGTCATGAATTACTCAACACATTTACTTATATTTCTTTTATTAAAAAAAATACATAACTAAACAACATGTAAGTAAGTAAAAATAAAAGTAGTAACATGTAATCTTTATATTTATACTTGATATAACTTTATGTTGTTATAAAAAGAACTTAAAGAGATCGAGAAATAGTAATAAAAGTTTTTATGGTTTATTTGTATTAACATCTATGACTCTATATCATTTTCTACTTACTAATATTACTAGCCCAAACCTTTTTTATAACATCTGCACATAAGTTGTAGATAGAAGCTTCACTCATATATCTAATTAACATGTATATGAACCACCTTTATAGATCAATTGCCCTGTATGAAGAATTTTGGACTTTTATATTATAGGGAACGTTGTTCAAGGAAAGATTAGGGAAAATGATTAAGGGGGTGTTTGGATTAGCATATTTTACTGTAGTATGGGGTCATTTGTATTTGGAAAAGCTCATGAGTTCACTTTTTTGGTTTATGAGGTTATTAGGTTGAAAGTGCAATGGAGTGGGCTAAAGAGATGGCTAAAAAAAGGTACAAAGGTTAATGCCAAACATTCCTGCTGCATCAAATTTGCAGTACATTATATATATATATATATATATATATATATATATATATATATATATATATATATATATATATATATATATATATATATATATAGGATCAAATAGGAAGAATAATTAAAATAGTAATGATAAGAAGTAACCACAACCACACATTTCAGATGCACCTACAAAAGTGGATTCATCTTCTTTAAAAATTTCCCTCCTAATTTGAAATGTGTGGCTAGAATTACCTCTTACCCTTCTTATTTTAATTATTTTTCTTACTTGATCCCTTATATATATATATATATATATATATATATATATATATATATATATATATATATATATATATATATATATACACACACACACACACACCTGTACCTTTAGATTTTTGACACACCATTGGAAATTCCAAACTGTGTAATAGGGTAGTGAACAACATCAGAAGCAATTTCAAATTGCTAACAAAAAGGAAACATTCTTCATTGATCACATAAATGAAGGTTCTCAAGACCAATATCAACCGCATCAATATGATGATACAATATCAGGATTTGACACCCAAATAATGTCCTCAATTTGAAGCAACCAATGGTCTCTAAACTTGACAATGACTCGAAGACAAAGCGGAAAATGGGGATTATGTTTTATTGCCAGCTTTTAGTTTAACTAATAATCATGTTATAGAGTATTAGTTATTCATATGTTTCATATATTTGTTTGTGACAAGCTTTATAAATTTTATTTCAAGTAAAAGGTAAATGAATAGCATTGTATGCGACAATGAATTGTAATGACGAAACAATGTTTTCAAGTAGTACAATATGTGATGTGACTTATTAGAAATAAGTCAAGTATCTAGATTATACGGATTTAGTATGTTAGTTTAAGTATAACAATAAAAAAAGTGTTGTTGGCTTAACTTGACGCCCCAATATCACTAATGGGGAGCTATTATCTCTTTTAATTAGTGAACAAAACCGACTCACATATTTAGTAGATTGGTCTTCGCAATGCTCATTAATGGACAAGCTAATTAGTTTTTGTTTAAACACGTTTTAGACATAAGCAAATATTTGATTTAGAGTGGGAAAAAAGAAAAAGAAAAATTAATTTTGGTGTTTGTTGATACATTCACGAATCGGGTTATATAACACTAACTGAAAACCAAAACCGAACCAACCAAAAAAAAAAAAAAAAAAAAAAAGAACCGAATTGGTCATAACCGAACCGAACTAAATATTCGATTATCGATGTGGATATGGTTTTAGCTTTGAAAACTGAGAACCAAACCTTAAACCGAATTCTTATAAATATATATTTTTTTTATGTATCTGTATGGGAGAAAGAAAAATACTATACTTCTTTTTTAGTATAAATATAACATTTTTCTATGTAATATTATGAAGAAAAAAAATTACTAAAACTCTTTTTTAGTATAAATATATCATTATTTAAACTTGAAAAATACTTTTGTGCTAAAAACATATAAAATTACATAAAAAATAATTAAAATTATGTGATACGGGTTATTCGGTTCGGTTTTCGGTTATAGGGGTTCGGTTTTTGGCTATTAGGTTCGGTTTCGGATGAATCAAATTTGAATTTGGTTCGGTTCGGTTTTCGGTTTGACTCTGGAAAAAATTTTAACCGAATAACCGATAACCGAACGGATTAACACCCTAGTTCAGAAATGAAATTGAAAATTTGTGGCCCTAAGAAAAAGGGGCCAGGTTGCACCTCCCTAACTCCTTGAGCCGGCCTTGTTCAACATGACACCTTGACTACTGTTACAATTGTACATCTTGGAAAATTTTATTGTACCAAATCAAAACTGATACTACCAGTTACTTTTTTTTTTTTTTTAATAAATAGATAGTGTCAATAGGTTGGACCTTACAACATTCTCCATCACATAACATTATAAGAAAGTAGAAAGATGGCGTTTCAAAATGATGAGCAAACAAGAGACTTGCTTCATTCTCAAGCTCACATATTGAACCATGCTTTCAACTTTGTTAACTCCATGTCACTCAAATGTGCTATTGAGCTACAAATACCCGATATCATAAATCGCCATGGTGCCCCAATGTTGCTCTCAGAGTTGGTCGAAGCCCTTTCCATCAGCAAGGAGAGATCCCAACATATATACCGATTGATGCGCATTCTTGTCCACTCTAGTTTCTTTGATATACAAATTTTATCATCAACTAGTGGTGAGGAAAAAGAAGGCTGTCACACCCCCAAAATCGGGTCCAGCGGAAGCATACATGTAACTGGGGTGTAACTCAATTGGTATTACAACACAAGTTCAAAAATGGTTTTCACTTCAATCATTTAGAATAAAATAGTTAAGTCAAAAATATTGTATTTACATTGTTAAAAGTAGTGCGGAAGTAGGCCCTAAAATAGTTTAAAACGGTCCCCAAATTAATAATCAGAGTCTTCTATGACCATGTCATGCCCTGCCAAAACCTCCTGTAGCGTGCCATAGATTAAAACCTGAAAATACATGCTAAAGTGTCAACACGAGGTTGGTGAGTTCATAGAGTTGTTTAACAAATAAAGTTTATAGAAAATGATCACACAGCAAAGGCATCGTAAATCCACTCAGTTGCAAATCCCGCCATAAGAGACTTACAACCTGTGTGTTTACAACCCACTGCTAAATAGTTTAGGTCTAGTAGTCAAGCACCCGTGGTCAATAATAAGTCACAATATAAGCACTACATATATAATAAGTCAAGGCCGCTCCGAACAAGGGAGACTTTATAATGTTACTCCGAACATGGGAGACTTGAAGTCACTCCACCACCTAGGCGAGATTTATTAGTCACTTCACCGACTTGGCAAAGATTTATTAGTCACTCCACCATGGCGAGATTTATTAAGGATGCTCTGAACATGAGAGACTTAGCACGCTCCACCAATAAGGCGAGACTTTAGGTCATAGTACGTACGGTACATTAGGGTCAAAAGTTTAAGTCAAGTTCAAAAGTCAAGTCAAGTTCAAAAGTTCAAAACAAGTTATAAGGTCAAGTAGTAATTCATGTAAAAACGAGCATGTATTCTCCCCCAAAAAGTTAACAAAACAATTTAAAAGAGTAGGGGCTATGACTCACCTGGTACGATAGTTACGAAGACAAAAGTGGTTATGATGGAAATGAGGCTCGGTCTCTAACCGCGACCTATAATGAACGAATGATACGATCTACTTAAATTATGAGGGGATGCGATGAATGTACATGCACATGAAGCCTATACCACTCGTAGTTTGAAAATAAGTGTTGGCGTTGATTTATAGTGTTTCCATAACTTAAGAGAATATGTGCTATTAGAAGTTGTCAAATATATATATAGTTCGCCTAGTTTCAAAAGTGTATATATTGGTCGTTTTAAGCTCGTTTTCTACGTTCTTTACATCCCCGGAATCGTATAACAACATACTAACCTATTATTGATAAGTCGGGATGGCTAGATCAAGTTTTATGCTCAAATTTGTCCGTGAGTACTGTTCATCAGCAAGCATTTCCGGAAAATATAGTTTTCGTCGTTAAACTCGTTTTTAGCGTATCTCCTTCGTTATAAACTCGTTTTTATCCCCGTTTTCGGCCATAGTTCCGTATTGGAAAGTATTTTCTAAATATTTGGTCCAAAATTACCTAGAAGCCCCTGATCTTTCCACGTTTTGCAAAATGTGACAGTAGCTATATATATATATATATATAGGTTAAAATGGGTTTTCCTAGTTACTAACTTGTCCAAAAACCATCCAAACAACTTTAAATCATCCCAAATCCTACCATACACCTTCTTAGGGTGTCATGGGTTCCTAAAGATCATCCACCTTGCTAATCTACTAAGGATCCACTTATATTAAGTATCTAGGGTTCATAAGTTATAAAAAGTGTAAATAGAGTGGTATAAACTAACATATGCATATAGATCTTGAATAAACATCATGAAACTAGAAAAATGAAAGTATGAAAAGATCAAAAGTGTTCTTGAAGCTTACTTGAATATTTGAGGTGATTTGATGAGAAATTGATTAATAACCTAGGGTTTTTACCACAAAACCCCAACTAGATCATGATTAGAACTTGATAAACACTTGGATCTTGAAAAGTTAGTGATTTCTTCTTGTGTTCTTGGTTGGGTCGATTATACACAAAGGGAGAAAGGAAAGATGAGTTTTTGCTAGGTGTTTTGGTGTAAGATGTGAAAATGAATAAATGTGAGGAAATAATGTATATATATTAAATGTATAGACAAGATCCACAATTTAAGGAGGATTAGGGGGGGGGGGGGGGGGCGGCAATGTCAAAGGGGTAGGAAGAAATGTGAAGACTTCTTGAGATTTTGTAAGGATTTGTTAGATAATGTGTAGATATTTAGTGTTTTAGGGGATACCGGGTACCGAGTTAACTAAAAATAAATTTTAACGGAGTAAAATAAAATATAATGAAGTTGTAAAAATTGTAAAATAATATTCCTGATGAGAATCAGAAGTTAAAATAATGATCGGGTTGAAATAACGCAACCCGACGGAGTAATAAGCTCCGACCGTAAAATATAGTAATTGATTTCAAAACACCGGGTAAATTAATAATATAGTTTTTATATTATTATAATGAGTATAAAAATGTGTTAGGACCATAGTTGGGACTGTCGGATCAATTATTCAAAATAATAGTTTATAGGATAACGTTTATTAGGTAGATAATCGTACGTATACAGAAATGACGCAACTCACGCATAAATGACAAATTTTCTCCGGAGGTGAATAGTGTTTTATGAATAGTAAAATTTTAAAACGCTTCTCAGAATGTCAAACTGACCTCAAAAATGATGAATAGTAACCGATGAATAGTAAATGTGAAAGTTCGGGAAAAGACCAGAATTTACGAGTTGTGACAAAGGCTATTTGCTAACTCCTGCTTCTCGTTTACTTTTGAAAGATGAACCATTTTGCATTACACCACTCTTCCTAGCCTTTTTGGATCCAACAATGATGGATCCATGGCAAAACATGAGCAAATGGTTCCATAGTGATGATGTCAACGCATTCCAAAAGACCCATGGGAAATTGGCATATGAAATGACAGGCCAAGACCCGAAGCTTAACCAGTCTATTAATGAAGCCATGGCTAGTGATGGAAGACTTGTTGCTACTGTCATACTGAAACATTGTAAGGGTATTTTTGAAGGGTTAGATTCAATTGTTGATGTTGGAGGTGGTACGGGGACTCTTGCCAAATGTATTGCAGAAGCATTTCCTAGTCTACAATGCATTAATTTTGATCTTCCACATGTCGTCAAGGGTTTAGAAGGTGGTGAGAATTTGAGCTTCGTTGGGGGAGATATGTTTAAAGCCATTCCCAAAGCCGATGCAGCTATGTTTAAGGTACGTATTCCTTCCTCCTCCTCTCCATTAGATTATTTAGCTGAATACAACAATACTATTTTTCGTTAAAACACTGAGCTTCGTAGGGGGATGAGTCATGAACCAGTAGATTAATTAGCTCAGCTCTTAATTAGTATCCAAGATAGCTCACCAACGAGTTGTTGGTTCAAATTTAGGAGAACAATGTGAGTGAATATTTTTCATTAAAACACTGAGCATGCTGGGTGCCTTGAACAAAAAACTGCTTATAAATTATATACTGGTAATGTCAAGCAGGTTCATTTTTCATTTATGTTTTACAGACACACTTCTAGTCATGAACTCAGAGCATCCACAATGGTGGACCTTTTAAATAGGTTTATAACATGTGAAATCATTAATTTATAAACTATAAACCTATTACCACTATGTATAAACCTTTTATAATTATATCAAATGTTCAACCATAACACATGCATTAAATTACGAAAAGGTTTAGGATTTTGGACCTCTTCATGCAACATTCATATAAACCAATACCTCAATATTGTTGAAATAAAAGATAAACTTTTTGATAGCTTTTAGACCTTTTTATAAACCTCTTATAGTGGATGCCCTCATGATCTAGTATAAAACTGAAATAGATTACATTACATATAACTTATATATCAATTTAGACTAAACTTTACTTACTGATTTTTCTCTTGATTGTGAAAAAAAAGTGGGTATTTCATAATTGGAATGATGAAGAATGCATAAAGATAATGAAGCTATGCAAAGACGCCATTCCATCAAAGGAAAATGGAGGAAAACTTATCATTATAGAGATGGTGGTGAAGAACGAAGAAAGGGGCAACAAGATACTCGAGACTCAGCTTTTCTATGATATGTTTGAGCTAACCTTGGCGACAGGAAAACAAAGGAGCGAAAAAGAATGGGCTAAGCTTTTTACTGATTCTGGCTTCAGCGACTATAAGATAACTCCGGTTTTGGGGTTGAGATCCGTTATCGAAGTATATCTCTAGTAAAGTCACATTATTTTAACAACATAAGTGCTGAGGAAAGTACTAAATAATGAGCTGGTTTCTATGTATTAACCAGTTGTTTTTTTTTTAAGTTGTTGACATTTCTTCGGAGTGAATGCCAACTCTATACTTCTTTTATGATTGAAAGAAACGTATATGCTTGTTTTGAGACCTCATTCCACAATCCACATGTATGCTTTTACATTAAAATAAAGAATATAAATTTCTCTTTTCATCTGCTTCCAATTTTGTCTTTTCAAGCCTGTGTATCTTTCTCCATGTCTCTTGACGAAGAATTTACAAAACAACTATTTACGTTATTTTTGTCTTTTAGCTTTTGAGAAACGAAATCCAATTTTTCTTTAAATACTTCTGAAATAAGTGTATAAACAAAGGCTTACTGATCTCTTATAATTATTGAAGTTTTAGTACTTTTGATATGATAACATGCATTTCTTCTTTAAAAGTTGTGATTCATATAAAATTACTTATAACATTAACACTTGTTCATAAAAGTTAAATACGTAACAAAACTATCATCATCTTTATTCTTTTAATTTCGTTTTCTGAATTCTATTATAAAAAGGGTTTTGCTAACGACAATCCTTAGGGCTGTGGTTAACAAGATGTATTTTATCACATTGTTATGAATAATTGATTATGAATGGTTGATAATTCTGAAAAAGATAGGCACAATCCCGAAAAATATGGAACCACGACAAACAACTTATTATGATTGGATGATTCAAGTCATTACAATGAATTGTAGTTGTTAACCACAGCCCTAAGGGTTGGACATTAGCAAAACACTTATAAAAATCATGTAATCATTACGTACTTATATCTCTACCCTTTGTTACTTGTATTCTATGAATGGTTAAGTCCACGTATTGATTATGAATTTTCTTAAATTTTTTATTGTAGGTAATGAACTTTGAAAAATATCATTATCATCATCCAAATTTTTAAATTTTTCACATATGGGTTATATACTTTTATTTCGGTGGTCAATTATATGAGTGATGTACTTTTATCTCGATCCATCATATGAGTAATATACTTTTATAAAATTTTCAAATATTGGTAATATTTCTAGTACAAAAAAAGTTTGAACGGTGATAATAGTTTTTTTCAAAGTTTATTACCTACAATTGAAAATTTGAAAAAGTTCATAGCCAATCCGTGAATTTAACCCTTATATGAATTACCAAGACATCAATTCTTTAACAACTGAATGAGTACATGTTTATTCTAAGGATTCTTCTCATTTGATCCTTAGTCTGGCTAGAAAAAGATAAAAAAAAAAGTAGAGAGAAGTTTATTTCTCACCCAAAAGCATATTTTGAGAATAAACCCAAAAAAACAAGCATATATTTGTCTCTTATTTTAAGAAAAAACATTGAAAGGGAATTTACGTCGTTCTTCTGTCATGAGCGCATGTAATGCATCTAATAAGCTAAATAAAAATTTCTATGAAAAATGATTTTATTTTGCTTGCTTACATATATGAATATGAGCAAATTAAAGTACGTTAGATTGTGGCTACATTTGATAAACACGAGATAGTTCATGATTAGTTTGTTGAACAACTGAACAAGGATATAGATGCTATTACTACACATGCCATGAATCTAAAAGACATAAGCGTTTATTATATGTTAACATCTGAAACTACGAGGAGATATACATATTAGTGTTAACTTGAGTATTTTGCATAAATGACAATTAGGTTCCCTACAATATTAAAAGAGATGCAATGACTGAATGGGCTTAGCCCAATACAACAATACTATACGCATGTCGTAGTTGGAACGGGAGGACACTGAACGCTCAAACTGGTGCAACTCATCAAACAAAGCAGACGAAAAACATTTGGTGAAAATATCTGCATACCGATAACGTGAGAGAACATGCATAACACGAACCTGACCAGCAGCAACATGATCCCGAACAAAATGTATGTCAACCTCGATATGCTTCATGCGCTGATGTTGCACGAGATTAGAAGATAAATACACTGTACTGATATTATCACAATAAAGAACAGTAGTTGAGTGTAAAGGAGAGTTAAGCTCTCGTAAAAGTTTTCATAACCAATAAGTCTCAGCCACTACATTGGCAATACCACAACACTCAACTTGAGCACTAGAGCTAGACAAAGTATATTGTCACTTAGGAGCTCTAACAACAAATTATTACTAAGGAAAACGCAATATCCTTAACTAAAACAATGAGTAGTTGGGCAACCAGTCAAATCAGCATCTGAATAAGCAACCAATGAAGAAGTAAAAGAGGAATAAATTTGAAGACCATAATCCAAAGTACCACGAACATAGCGTAACCACTTAAGAGCAGCAAGATGAGGATCTCGAGGATCATGCGAATACATAGAGACAAACATGTTGAACAACATAAGACAAATCGGGTCTGGTAGCCCTAAACAAGGATCCAATAGAGAGTGGGATTGAAAACTGGGGTCCGTCAGCCCTAAACTTGGACTTCGTGTCAACCGAGTTTCGACAAGAATAACAATGGTGCATACCAGTGCGCACAAAAACCTTTGCTGCATACTTTTTCTGGCAAAGAAACATCTCTAGATTGGTGCGAGACACGGAGATGCCTAGAAAATAGTTCAGCCGACCAAGATCTGTCATGTAGAACTCCTGATGTAGACAGGTAATTATCTGTTGTAAAAATGATGTAGAAGAAGCATTCAACAATATATCAGCCACCTAAGAAGTAAGTAAGTAACACCAAAATCCTTTTCATAAATGAACAGGGACGAATCACATCAGTTGTGGCAAAAACCAGTACGAGTAACAAAACTCACAAATCTCTGAAACCAAGCAAGCGATGCCTGCTTGAGACCATACAACGATCTCTATAGAAGAAAGACGTGATCATGACGACGTGGGTCCAGAAAATCAGGAGGCTGATGCATATAAACCGTCTCTGACAAAGTAGCAAGCAAAAAAAACATTGTTGACTTCGTGTTGATGAACAGGCCAATGCTGAGAAGCAGCAAGACTAAGAACTGTGTGAATAGATGTTGGTTTAACAAAGGGGCTAAAGGTCTCATCATTGTCAACACCAAGCTGTTGATTGTTCCCATTAGCGAAAACCCGAGCTTTGTACCTACTCAAAGATCCATCTGCATAATACTTGTTGTGAAAACCCGAACTTGTTTGATTAGCTTTGAAACTTTCCGTTTGATCAAAGATATATATACACAAACACAATATATAACATGCAAGTAAATGAAAGAAACGATCAAACCACAACACGAGTATTTATCGTGGTTCGACTACAAGGACTCTTTTTCCTTGCCCTACGTCCACGCCCCGAGTATCTAACTCGAGAGTTTCTTTCACTAGTCAACAAGCTCCTTTCACCGGCGGAGAAAACCTTACACGTCGCTTATACACGTTTACCGACACTAAGCTAGATGTCGAGTTCTTTTACAAGGGTACAACCACTCCCGTTAGTTCTTTTACAAGGGTACAACAACTCCCGTCACACTTTGTATTTTGAGGACTAAAATACTAACCGATCATTACTGAAAATACACAATCAAATGAAGTGTAAACTACACAAGTCTACACAATGCTAAGCTAACAAGTCTTGCAACGTTGTGTTGAATACTTGTAACTTTTTATGAATTCTTGAATCTCTTTGCTACAAAAAGAAACTTCACATATGATATGTTAAAGGGTTAGATGAAAGAATGAATGAATGTGCGAAAATATAATGTAGAGTGATAAACCAAAAATCAAACTTGTGGCTTAGTATTTATAGCAAAACCTTCTGCAGGCCTGGCGGATACGGCGGAACCCTCAGATGGGTTCCGCCCGTGTACCCCCAGGGTTCCGCCGGGATTGCAGTTGGTTTTGCAATAAATCTTGCAAACCAAACAATGTCACATCTCATTACACCTAGTCAAACACAAAACTTGCAAGCAAACATATGGTTAGTCAAACACACTTTCTTTCCATAAATGTATATTGACAAAACTTGCCATAAATGTGATGTGACATTTCTATTTTAAGAAATAAAAAGTGTTGTGTTTTATAAAATGTAGCAAATGTCTAGTTTATGCAAGTCTTTGAAACTAAGATTATGTTTTACTTAGAAACTAAAGTTTACATTTTGTCGTTAACAAAACTTAGCAAATATCGTAAAATATAAATAACGTTTTTAGGCGATATTTGTATTAACAATCTCCCCCTTTTCATTGATGACAAAACATAAACTTTGTTTTTAAGTAACTCACAAAATCTTAGTGTTTAAGACTTAAAAAAATTATATTAAACTTGTTTTACTTAAGTGATGAAAATCATATTAAGTTTTAAAGGTTTAATATATTTCTCCCCCTTTTTTTTGAAACAAAAAGTAGAGTAACGAAGCGGAATAATGCACGTGCTCCCCCTTGGTTGTTACTCCCCCTAAAAGGAGTGCCAAGATGGGAAACATGTATTTTGATCCTACAAAAAAAAATGGTTAGTTGGTGATATATATAGTCAAGCTTGTAGTTACCAAACACATTGCAACCACAATGACAACACAAAAATGATCAACCAACAATGCAAGTAAGTAAGTAGAAAGAAATATCATTCCATGTAAAATTTGACTTTTAAAAGTCAAAGACAAGATATGGGAAAGATTCTTCTACTTCTAAAAGAAAAACTAAAAATAACCAAGAAAATAAAAGAAAATCAAATCCTACTTTCCTAAATGGGGCAAAAGGCCTCCAAAGGTTGTCTAGAATTTGTTTGGGTGAGAAAGAGCATCCAAACGTTCTATGATGGAATGCAAAACGGGTTTCATCTTGGAATTGGTGAAGCAACATTTTGATGCTTTCACCCATTTGCTCACAATGTGAGCAAACATGGGGATGAGTGGGTGGAAATGGGTTGGTTTTGGTTTCTTGGTTTGATGGTGGGTTAGTTTTTGGTTCTTGGGTGGAGGATAGGTTTGGTATAGAGTCAAGCGAGGTGGTTTGAAATTCCATTACTTGATGGAGGTGATTCTCGACCATGCTTTGGATTTCCTCATAGGAAGGAAAGAAAGACTCAAAGGTTTGGGCTTGAGAATGTGGTGGATTTGGGTGATCATGGTTTTCAAAATTTTTTTCTCCAAAAATAGGACCATAGATGTCATGGTAGATAGGGTGAAACAACAATGGTTTGGGTTGATGGTACACTTGTTGTGGTAGTTGGGTGTAGTTAAAATGCTCATTTTGGTCAAGAATTGACCTTGGTGTTTCATTTGCAAAAGGTGGTGGTTGTGTTGGTCTTGGTGGAAGATCATTGAGATCTTGGACAAACGGGTGTGGTGATGTTGGAGGAGACACAAATAACTCCATAGGTTCAAGTTTTGGCAATGGTGATGGTGATGGAGTTTTGGATGGTTGGGTTGGAGCACTTGGTGGAGTTGGGTCAATGGGTGATTTAGTTGGTGGTGGAGTGAGCTCATTAGGTTCATTGGGTGATGGAGATGGAGATGCAAGGTTCAAAAATGTTCATTTTTTATGGGTGAGGTGAATTCATCCGAGGATGAGGAATTGGTTAGACCAAAGTGGTTTGACACTTATCCGGGCGGTTTTCCGGATGGGTCGTGATGGTTGAGAGGTGATGGTTGACTTAGTCATGGTTAAAATGGTTTAAAGATCAGAAATTGTGATGAAGAAGATGTGATTTGATAGTGTTTAGGATGGTTTAATTAATAGTGATGAAGGAGTGTGGGAAGGAGTGTTTGGATTTGATGTTAGGCCATACAAAAATGGAGGTTCCTAATGATTTGGAAAACTAATTGTGGGTTGTCATATTATGGAAGTCAATCCAATGAAAATGGTGAAGTTAGAAGACAAGATTTGCACTAAATGCTTAGTGGTTTTGGTAAATTTGTTGAAGGATATATCTCAGGGATTTCAAGGAACCTTTGGAAGGGTTCCTTCCTTTATGTGTGAAGGTTCCTTGGGGTGGTTATGGCTATTTTTGAAATTTGGCGGGAAATGGTTTTGTTTGAGTTATAAGGAATGAGAAGTACTCTATTGTGCTAAACAAATTGCAGGAAATTGGTTTCTATCTAAAAGGATTGTATTTTGTTGGTTGGATGTTGAAATGTTGAAAACTAAAAAAAATCTGCAGGAAATCTGGCGGAACCTTCCGGATACACAGGCGGAACCCGTGTGAGGGTTCCGTCCGGTCCGTTGGGCCATTTCTGGGTTGCCCAGAAAATGCACTGGCGGAACCCATTTTAGGGTGCCGCTAGATCCGTCAGGCCTGAAAAATTTGGCAGTCCGCGATTTTGACCCGCGAGATGATTTTCAAATTTTTCGAAAACTCCTAAAATCAAAAAGATAATGCATTTCTGGTTAGGTAATGCAAAAATTGGACATGTAAACACACATACCATAGGACTTTGACCTTGGGGTCGAGAATTTCACTATACTTAGTGAAAATTTCATAAACATGAAAATTTGACAACTTGCCAAAAGTTGTCTACCTGCATCATTGTTAGTTAATACATTTTCCAAATAGTATCACACATTGTACCAACACACAAATACATCACAAACATTGTTTAAACGACCAAATTGTTCAAATAACACCTTGTGCCAAACACTCCTACACACCCGCACTCATTGACGGTCAATCTTGTTCTTGAGCTTTCCAAGGAATCTTCCAAGATTCTTAATCATCCCCTTTGTTTGCTAGAACTCCGCCGACTCATTTGGAATATCCGGAAGTTGGGATAGGTGTTCTAGAGGTGGGAGCCTAGAGTTGGGCAACGAGTCATCTTCACTCATTGAGGAAGATGATGAGGAGGTAGGAGGATGAGGACGTTTTCCTTGGGCTTTGTACACTCTCTTATCACTTAGTGGGACAAAGGTGTGTGGAATGAGAGAGTAGTCAAGACGAAGACCATTTGGAGTTGGTGGAATGGGAGAGATGAACCTAAAGAGACGAGTCAAGAGCATTCCATACGGCATAGCCGTTGTGCCATGCACGGGAATGTCGGCCATTCTCTTGGCCATGTAGTAGGCAAGGTTGAAGGGTTGCCTAACGGACAAAGAGTAGAGCATATAGCAAAGGCAAAGATTTATATGATCTCGGTTTCCTATGGTGCTAATGACATTTGCTCTAAGGACTTCCTCCCATTTCTTGAATTGGGGCTTGAGTTCATTCATTTCCATTCCATATAGGTCCTTATCGACCTCATTTCCCGAACGGGTTCTCCTAGTGTTGGTTGTCCTAACAAAGAGGTAGTCACGAAGTACATCTTTTGACATAAGAGGGGTGTCATAAGGATGGATGCGGTCATGGAGGGTGTCAAGAGTTGAGAGGGAGTGCAAGTCGGAGTAGATGCAAGTACCACGGTTTGGGACACCTAGGATTTGAGCAAACTCCTCAAGAGTGAAGGAGTATTGATGACTACTAGCCCTAAAGTTAATAGACATTTGACCATAATCATCCGTGGAGAGGATGACGGATGCATAGAATTCCAAAATGAACCTAGGACAAATAGGCTCGTTGATTTCCAAAAGACACTCAAAGTTGATTGTGGCAAATTTGGTGTAGAGGTTTGTGCCTTCTAGGAAGGATGGGTCAATGGTTCTACCCTCATGGACATAATGTTTTTCTAAGGCTTTGAAAACATCGATTTGATTTGGGGTAAGGCCTTTGGTTTTGTGATGTTTGGGTAGGTACTTAATGGTGTCCTTGTGGTCGTAGTGGGTTAGAGGAGGCATGTTGATTCCTAGAAAAACAAAATTTCACGTTTTAGTCTAAGTAAACGACTATTATAATGTGGATGTTCTAGTGTGTGCCTATATGAAAACAATGTGGAGGTGCGGTTATCTTGACTCATTTTGATGCTTCAAAAACGTTTTATAATGCAAGTTTTGTTATAAAACAAAAGATAACCCAAGCGCTCCTTGTTCAATGTAGCTTCGTTTGAATGTACCTGAAAATACATATTGGTTATGTATTCCCTTTAGCATTCAAGAGACATTATGCAAGTGATGTTTTAAACATAACGTTTTGATTTTGTATTCTCAATGTGAGACGAAAAAATATTTGTCCTATTTGTGAAATTTTTGGAAAAATTTGTCATGGGTTGTTTTAGCAAACATGTTTACACTTAGTAAGAATGCAATTCCTAACTATGGGGAACATGATTAGTTTTGTTAAACACCTAATTTCATGCATGAGTTTCTCAAATTAATGCATAACCCCAAGTTTTTGTTTTTGTGCAAAAAATAGAATTCCTAGACTCAGATCAGGATTGTAATCAAGTTTAAAATACTTACAATGATGATTGATTTGCAATGTGAGTGAAAGGAAGACCAAGAAATCGTAGGTTTGGATGGATGGTAAAGTGAATAGTAACAGTTTGGAAGTGGTGGTATGAAATAATGGGTGTTTGGTTTAATATAAACAAAAAAATGGTTCTGCAGGTCGGCAGATACGGCGGACCCCTGAATTGGGTTCCGTCCGTTGTGTCTGAGGGTTCCGCCGACCCTGCTGAGAAAAAGAGTTATGGATTTGTTTTGATTTTTGTTTTTTTGTCTAATGTCCAGAACTACAACATAGGTTCCATGAGTCCTAAGCCTAGCCTAAGAAGGTTAAAAGGTTCACGTTTAAGGGGTTTTGTGAGAATGTCGGCTATGTTATCTTCGGAAGAAACTTTCTCAATTGAGATATTTCCTTTTTGAACGTTGTCACGAAGGAAATGATGACGGATTTCAATATGTTTGGTACGAGCATGTTGAACCGGGTTTTTGCCAAGATCAATGGCACCTTTGTTGTCACAAAGAATTGTGATGTCGTTAAGTTGAATTCCGTAGTCGACAAGAGCTTGCTTCATCCAAAGATCTTGTTGACATGCCTTTCCGGCCGAAATGTACTCGGCTTCCGTTGTTGAGATAGCAAGAGCCGTTTGCTTCTTGGAGAACCATGAGGTGAGACAATGTCCAACAAAAGTACAAATACCACTTGTACTTTTTCTATCAACATAGTCACCGGCATGATCCGAGTCGGCATACACTATGGTGTCTATTCCCGTTCCTTTGGGATACCATAAACCTAAATGTGTAGTGCCCTTAATATACCTAAAAATCCTTTTAACGGCTTCGAGATGAGTAGTCTTAGGATCTTCTTGAAAACGAGCACATAGACAAACACTAAACATAATGCCGGGTCTACTAGCCGTTAGGTAAAGTAGACTACCAATCATACCTCTATATTTAGTGCTATCTACGGATTCACTTTCCTCATCCTTGGTGAGTTTAGTTTCCGTGGACATGGGAGTTTTGATTGGTTTCGAATCTTCTAATCCAAATTTCTTAAGCATGTCCTTAATATATTTAGATTGGTTAAAGAAGATACCATCTTCTAGTTGTTTAATTTGGAGTCATAGGAAAAAGTTGAGTTCTCCCATCATACTCATTTCAAACTCGTCATGCATGATTTTTGAGAAATCCACACATAATTCTTGACAAGTTGATCTGAATATAATGTCATCAACATAGATTTGGAATATGATAATATGTGAATCTTTCTTCTTAATGAAGAGAGTATTATCAACTAAGCTCATGGTATACTTATGGTCAACTAGGAAGGTTTTAAGTCGGTCATACCATGCTTTTGGAGCTTGCTTAAGTCCGTAAAGAGCCTTTTTAAGTTTATAAACATGATTTGGTTTTTCAAAATCGATGAAGCCCGGTGGTTGAGCAACATACACTTCTTCATTTATGACTCCGTTTAGAAATTTACTTTTGACGTCCATTTGAAAGAGTTTAAAATTGTGTGCACATGTATATGCAAGTAAGATTCTAATTGACTCGAGCCTACCAACCAGAGCAAAAGTTTCATCGTAGTCAATGCCTTCTTGTTGGTTATATCCTTGTGCAACTAGCCTAGCTTTGTTTCTAGACACAATTCCATTTTCATCCATTTTATTACGAAAGACCCATTTTGTTCCAATTATAGTTTGACTCTTTGGTTGAGGAACTAATGTCCATACATCATTCCTAACAAATTGGTTTAACTCTTCTTGCATTGCAATTACCCAAGACTCATCTTTAATGGCTTCATTAATGTTTTTAGGTTCAATGGTAGACACGAAACAAAAGTAGTTGCTTTCATTTTGAACTTTTGACCTTAGTGTTCTTTCGTTAATGTTGCCTATGCCACCATCTAATGGATGACTTTTAGATTCTTTGACATTGACAAGTTCTTTGTTTAATAGTTCATCTTCCTTGTCATTACTTAAAATCTCTTGACTTTCTATTGCTTGGCTTTCAACTAAGTCATCATCTACCAAAGGTGATGTCTTAGAGGGAGGTGGACTCTCGTCAAATGTTACATTTAACGATTCCTCGACTCTTAAGGTTTCTTTGTTCAAAACAATGTAAGCTTTACTATTTTGTGAATATCCAAGAAATATACCTTCATAAGACTTTGGGTCAAATTTGGTGAGATAATCCTTGGTGTTAAGAATGAGACATTTACTCCCAAACACTCTAAAGTATCCTAATGTAGGCTTTTTTACCTTTATATAGTTCATAAGGAGTTTTATTCAAAAATGGTCTAATTAAGACTCGATTTAAAATGTACGTTGATGTGTCAACGGCATTACACCAAAACTTTTGTGGAATATTTTGTTCATTAAGCATTGTTCTACTCATCTCTTGCAATGTCCGGTTTTTACGTTCTACTACACCATTAGATTGAGGGGTACGTGGAGCCGAAAAGTTATGAGTAATACCATTAATATCACAAAAGTTTCCAAATTGAAATTCATTATCAAATTCACGACCGTGATCCGTTCTAATAGACACAATATTAGACCCTACTTCATTTTGAATTTTCTTACTTAGAATCTCAAATTTATCAAAAGCTTCATTTTTACTTTTCAAAAATTTTGTCCAAGTATATCTTGAGTAATCATCAACTATGACTAAAGTGTAGAAGTTACCTCCATAACATTGTATAGCGGATGGACCAAATAAATCCATATGCAAAAGTTCTAGACACCTAGATGTAGAAACCAAGTTTTTAGCCTTATGGCTACTATGGACTTGTTACCGACTTTGCAAGCATCACAAAAGTGTTGGTCATATTTCAACTTAGGTAGGTTTCGAACTAAGTCTTTGGAGGAGAGGTTTTGAATTAGTCTCATGTTAGCGTGTCCTAAACGTCTATGCCATAAAGTTGAATATTCATCTAATGAGGTAAGACAAAGTTTGTCTCTAGATGTTGGATCCATCTTCATGACGTATACGTTGTTCTTAAGGACACCTTTGGCTATGGTTATACAATCTTTAAGTATTTTACTTCCGTTTTCACTAAAAAGGACGTTATACTTATTACGACAAAGTTGACTAATACTAAGGAGATTAAAACCTAAGTTATCAACATGAGCTACATCATCTATAAAAAGAGAGTCATGAGAGATTGTACCTTTTTCGATGATTTTGCTCTTAGCTTTACTACCAAACGTAACATGTAGTGAAGAGGCTTTTGTTACCCATCATGTGCCTTGAACAACCGCTATCTTTAATCCATTCATCTGGTTCCAAACAAACTTTGAGGCACACCTATTTTACGAAAAACACTCAAACATTTGGTCCCCAATTTCTCATGGGTCCATTTTGGTTAAGCATACCATTAACTTGTTACAAGTATGAAAATAGAACATAAGGGTTCCATGACATGTAATTTGGAGTTTGGTAATGTCCAGGAGTGTTTTGGTTCCATACATGTTGGTAGTTTGGTCATGTGTTGAAGTTGCTCTTTGGAAAGGGGCGTTTGGGAATTGGAGTCTTAGGTCTTGGTTGAGTAGTCTTAGCTCTAAATTCATTTTTACTAAGTCCTACTCCAGTTTTAAAGGCAGGTTTTGTTCCATTTTTATATGTAACTTTAACAAATTTTGAACGATCCGATGTGGATGGTGTTACTGCTGCAGCAGACCTGGCGGAACCTTCGGGTCCAACGGGCGGAACCCTGGATTGGGTTCCGTCTGTTCCGCGGGCTGCTGTAGCAGTTTTGTTAGTTTCTTGTGCATTTTTTTCTTGTTTCGTTTGACCCTTTGAAGTTTCTATTTTCATGAATCCTAGTCCTGTTTTATCAAAGGGTGACTTTTGAATTTTCATAATTTCATCCGCACAAGAAATGCTCTTATCGAACTTCTTAAACTTTGTGGTTTGTTTTATTAGATCATTTTGAGTAATTTTAAGTTTCTCAACTTCGAGTTTAAGTTCTTCACATGATTTTCAAGATGTGTCAATACCTTTACTCTTTTCTAATCTCTTAGCTTTTTCTTTTAATTCGTAAACTTCATTTTCTAAAAACTCCTTTTTAGTTTTCAAAAACTTATTTTTGTTTATGATTTTTAAGCTCAATTCACAAAGTTTGTTATATTCCTTTTGTAAGGTGTCGTCATCAATAGAGGAGTAAGATGAGTCGGAGAGTACCTCATTTGAGTCGTGAGCCATGAGAGCAATATCATCATTCTTTGGCTCATCGTCATCTCCTTCATAGTCACTCCAAGCACCGCCCACAAAAGCTTGTTGAGGTTTGCTTTTGGGTGGTTTTGGACATTCTCCTACTAGATGACTTGTGTCTCCACACCTATAGCATTTCCTTTCAACCTTTCCTTTCCTATCATCACGATCTTTTCGAAAAGTTTTCTTGTCATCTTTTGGTTGCCTTACAAACTTCCCTCTTCTACGAAAGAACTTCTTGAAGTCTCTAACGGCCATAGCATATTCCTCATCATCACTATCCGAAGTAGATTCTTCATCATCACTTGATTGGACTCTAGCTTTCAAGGCAATGGACTTAACTTTTTCTTTCTTGCCTCTAACTAGTTCCGAATCTTTTTCCATTACCATTTCATGGACTTTGAGGTTTTCAATTAGCTCGTCAAGTGACATGCTTGAAAGATCCTTGGATTCTTCAATTGCCGTCACTTTTGCTCTCCACTTCGGATGAAGTGCTCTAAGAAATTTCCTGACAAAATTCTTACTACAAAAAGATTCATCAAGTGCTTTAAGTGAAGTAATAATAGTGTTAAACCTAGCAAATGCATTATCAATAATCTCATCTTCGGGAATAACAAATTGTTCATATTGTTGAACAAAGGAGATCAATTTTGTTATCTTTAACTTGTGAGTTTCCTTGATGAGTGACTATTAAAGATTGCCAAATATCTTTGGCGGTTTTACACATAAAGACTCTTTCATATTCTTTCTTTGGCAAAGCACTGTAAAGCAACATTTTAGCTTCATTATTTTTAGCAATCAATTTCTTTTGATCATCATCTTTAATATTAGTAACTATAGTATCATCATCAATGATTATATACCATAAATCTATATCTTTAGATTTCACGTAGGTTTCAAAACGGTTTTTCCAATATATAAAACTGTTTGCTTCAAAAAGTGGTGGTCTTTGCATAGATTGCCCTTCTTTGTAATTTTCAAAATCCATGGATCGTTTCAAGTTTTAAAACACAATATATATTAAAAGCTTGAGTAACGTAGCTCTTGATGCCAATTGTGAAAAACTAGAAGGGGGGTTGAATAGTTTACCGTTTAAAATCTTTTTAACTTGTTTGATTAGCTTTGAAACTTTCCGTTTGATCAAAGATATATATACACAAACACAATATATAACATGCAAATAAATGAAAGAAACGATTAAACCACAACACGAGTATTTATCGTGGTTCGGCTACAAGGACTCTTTTTCCTTGCCCTACGTCCACGCCCCGAGTATCCAACTCGAGAGTTTCTTTCACTAGTCAACAAGCTCCTTTCACCGGCGGAGAAAACCTTACACGTCGCTTATACACGTTTACCGACACTAAGCTAGATGTCGAGTTCTTTTACAAGGGTACAACCACTCCCGTTAGTTCTTTTACAAGGGTACAACAACTCCAGTCACACTTTTTATTTTGAGGACTAAAATACTAACCGATCACTACTGAAAATACACAATCAAATGAAGTGTAAACTACACAAGTCTACACAATGCTAAGCTAACAAGTCTTGCAACGTTGTGTTGAATACTTGTAACTTTTTATGAATTCGTGAATCTCTTTGCTACAAAAAGAAACTTCACATATGATATGTTAAAGGGTTAGATGAAAGAATGAATGAATGTGCGAAAATATAATGTAGAGTGATAAACCAAAAATCAAACTTGTGGCTTAGTATTTATAGCAAAACCTTCTGCAGGTCTGGCGGATACGGCGGAACCCTCAGATGGGTTCCGCCCGTGTACCCCCAGGGTTCCGCCGGGCTTGCAGTTGGTTTTGCAATAAATCTTGCAAACTAAACAATGTCACATCTCATTACACCTAGTCAAACACAAAACTTGCAAGCAAACATATGGTTAGTCAAACACACTTTCTTTCCATAAATGTATATTGACAAAACTTGCCATAAATGTGATGTGACATTTCTATTTTAAGAAATAAAAAGTGTTGTGTTTTATGAAATGTAAAATGTAGCAAATGTCTAGTTTATGCAAGTCTTTGAAACTAATATTATGTTTTACTTAGAAACTAAAGTTTACATTTTGTCGTTAACAAAACTTAGCAAAGATCGTAAAATATAAATAACATTTTTAGACGATATTTGTATTAACACTTGTGTTTGAAAAACCACATGAAACAAACAATATTCGCATCAGGTGATCGAAGCACAAGAACCCAAGTATTATTTTGAATTAAAGCATATGTTCATCTAGCATAGCATGTTGGGCATTGGTATATACCTTTTTTGTATTTGTATATACAGTAAAACTTCTATAAATTAATAGTGTTGGGACCGGGATATTTTATTAATTTAGCGAGATATTATTATATCGATAAATTAATAATTTATTAATTTAAAGATGTTTTACTTATGACCTTTAAATTTTCAAGTCTAATATGATAGCTAGTTACAATCTATACTAATTAGAGACGAAAAATAAATTTGAAAAAGAAGTTTCAATTAACATTTTATAAATTCACATTCACACTTTATGAAAATAAAATTAACACTTTTTGTTGCAATACAAGAAGAGAACGCACCAACTTTTCTGTGCAATAAGGAGATTTTAAGCTAAACTCAATACAGAATTGAAGTTCAACAAAAAACAAGTGACTATAGATTTATTCTTTACTAAACAATCTTAGGATTTTAAAGTATATCTCACACACACACACACACACACACACACACACACACACACACACACATATATATATATATATATATATATATATATATATATGAAATTTTTAGTAATTATTAATTTATAAGTTCGTTGGGACTAATATATATACACTGGGGTTTCAAAAATATTATTATCTTATTATTTTATCGATTGGGGTCCAAATTTGTACTGGTCCCAAGTTGGGACTGGAAAAATTATTAATTTTATCGAAGTTATTAATTTATAGAGGTTTTACTGTATACCAATCACGTTTCCAAATTCTACAAAATTGTGTAAACTGTTTTCCACAAAATTTGTTGTTAGCCATAAAAATCAGTTCACGTAAATTGTTTTCCAGAATTTTTGGAAACGTGATTGTTTCCAAATTAAAATCAAACTTTCCGAAGTATCATAGAATTGTACGTGAACAGCCCCTTGTCTATTCACAAGTTGTATGATAATTTTTAAAATTATTTGGTAGGTTAGACTTAAGAGTGTGTTTAGATTTTTTTATTTTTTTTAAGTATAAAATCAGATCTCAACAATTTTTATAAAATCGTATGTATGTTAAAAACATATCAATGTTTGGCTCATTTTGTCATCCAAAGGTATTCACATCGATATATTTTTTATCAACTAATTCGTTACATATTCAATTCGTTAAATATTTGATTAATAATGTTTGATATATAAAAAAATCGTAAATAACAATAAGTATAAGGTTATTTTTATAAGTCGTTGCATACTTTGGAGCAAAGTTTTGTAACAACTTCTTAAACTACAGCGTATCACTTAATTTTTTGCTGGCACAAAACGTGAAACGACAAAATGTCCAATAAGACGTAGTTTTTGGCCTGTCCAAAACGACGTCGTTTTGGAGGGTAAATGATGGTATATAATAATGCCGGATCATTTTAATGTGATGAGTTTTATTAATTTGGACAAGGGGGTTAGGATCGAGCCTTGAGTCTACCGGGCCTGGTTCGTTAATTTGTTCTTGGGATCGGTTGACAGGAGCCCGCCAGAGGATTTATTACCCTTTTTGTTCATTAATTTGAATCCGTAAAATTCATAGACATTGAAATATGGTTTTAGCATAAAGTCTTGCATGTGTATTCATCTTTATCTCCTTTTATCATACGTAAATTTAAGTAAAGAAAATTCTTACACACAACTTTATTGCTTATGATACAAAAACGCAGCAGACAACTTCCACTACAAGGAACAGGAGAACAGGCGTAGAGGGTTTTCCCGTCGACATTATGTCGACGGCATTATGCACTAAACGACAAAAAAAACGCTTGACCGAGCCCCACTGCTTTGAATTTTTCATACTCGTATTTTCCCGTCGACATGTCGACGGGAATATTTCACCATATTTTTTTAGCCTCAATAATTTACCAAAATTGGGCGCGAAATTTATCCGCTAATATATTCCCGTTGACAAGTCGACGGGAATATATTTGTAGGACCTTAGATTAACCAACTTTATCACAAATATTGAAGATTAGAAGAAGAAAGATGGTGACTTGGTGATTAATATGGATCGTATATGTGTATATAGAGAGATGGAAATATGAGAGAATATTATTAAGAGAACACACACAAATACACACACAAGCACACACAAGCACACACCTCAAATGAGCCTTTGAGGTGTTTAAATAGTTCATAACATGAGATGCCCTATGGGCTTTCTATGGGCTTGGGCTTGGACTTGGTTACATGGTTAGATATCTAGGCTTATGAAACATAGCACATAACATATTAGCTTGCCAAGTCCAAGGCCCAATGACTAAACTATTACTAATCTTAACAAACGACACAAAGTTACAATATGAGAATGACCATCACTTCAAAATACATATTTTTAATGCTAACAATCTCCCCCTAAGGGGTGGTCATTCGAATGATGCTCCACGTGAGTGGGTCTTCTGTGTTCTTTGTATTTAACTTAGTGTGTCATTGTAGAATAGTCTTTAGTCTTTGTTCCTTCATGCTTTGTGATCTTTGATAACTGATTTTTCATCGTTCTTTGTTCCTTTGTGATGTGGAGTTATCTGCCTTTCGTCACTTCTGTGTCTGTGGTGGTTGTTTGTCATTCCAACATGCTCATACATCTTTGGACTTTGATATTCATATGCACGTAGTTCCCTTTCTTTCACTTTGATCTTTAGTCTTTATACTTTGTAGATTCTTCTTTTTGGCGTAGAATCTTTCTTTGAACTTTGTGTTGTATAGATCTTTGAGGGAGCTTTCTTTAACTTCCAGATGTATGTATGAGCACGTGGAATCTGTCGCCATGGAGATGAAGTGTCCCTGCATATAAACAGTTAGCAATAAAACATCCGGTACTTACAAATAAGAATTAGAGATCGTCAACAGCATAGTGTGAAGACTCCTAACCCTTACCAAGGCCGTTCCCATGTCAGATACTCTCGAGAGAGCTTACAAGACCTACTTAGTAGCTCAATGACTGGGTGAGTCGCTGGGGATCACTCCACGACTGTAGACCATTTGAAACCACCGCGAACACTAAGCGTAACCCATAAAGAATTACCGAAGTGACTTGCTGTCAGGGCTGCTTGAGGTTAACCCTGGCAGGAATTTCCATTCAATCATTGAGAATCACAGAAGTGAATCCTCTCATAAATGTTCTGGCAAATTGCTAAGATCTGCGTAGGACTCTTAAGTTTACATCTGGCGTCCTTAATGATGAACAACCAGTGTAGAAATATCATGTGTTCCTATGAGATCTTATGATGAATCTCGGGGCTCTAGACTCGATAAGTGCACATTTGGTTTCCTATGCGGAGATTAGGGAGAGGTCTCCTACTTCAATATCAACCATCTCTAAGAGATAAGTCGATAGATTACACCGGTTCCCCGTGAGAATGAAACAAGCTCTTTAAAGAGAACTTGAGTGGTTAAGAAGGTTTAGTGCAGTGCGTCACTGGGTCCATGACGTCTTTGTCTTCAATACCGGCGTCACCTTAGTAACAACCAGTAGCATATGAGTTGAACCCGGTGTCTGCCCGAAGGTTGAACATTTGGAGGGCTATTTCTTTTCACCCTTTTTCACATCATTTCTTTTTAATTCTTCAACCCCTTCTTTCTCCTTTCTCATTTTCTCCTTTTTTTCAATCATACATAAGGACTTCTAATACTAATCTATTGGATTTGTCCTTGGGTAGATCCCTCCGGCTCTGGCGGATCATAGGACGGTTTTTCCCTAACCTTAGTCACCTTATAACTCCATGACTATCCTATCGTTGCCATAAAACCATTCATTTGAAAATCTCTCAAAGTGTTTATGATAATAAAACACATTTTGTTGACACTTCGAGAGTTTTGCATTTCTTTTGAAGGACTCTCCCTTTACATGTGCTCATGAATATTTAAGAAATTTGCACATGCGGGAGGAGTTTGCACTTTTTGAATTGATCCACTTTCAGTGAACATGACCGATTCGAGACACGCTTACATCACTAGATAGACTAGCTTGAAATTATTACCCGTCCTGGTCAAGTCCAAAGAAAGTCTCTCGATACGGTACACTCTACTCAGACAAGTCCTATTCGAGACACGCTTACATCACTAGTTAGACTAGCTTGAAATTATTACCCGTCCAGGACAAGTCTTTTCGATTACTGACATTTTAAGCTTCGTCAATTCATTGGTTCATTCTGAGTCGAGCTCATTTGAGATTCAGTCACAAACTTTGAACATCTTTGATCACATTTTAATCATGTCTTCTCCCCCTCAAAAATAGCATATCGTGATATTTTTGATATCAACAGATTAAGAAAAAACTTTTTGGAGAGAAAGACAGATTTGTTTTTGCATGAAATCGGAACATTTTTATTTTTATGAAATACTCCCCCTCAAAACTCGCATATGTTTTTGAGAAATGTTAAACTTTTTAAAGTTTAGAGGGAAGGAGTCTTCTTGAAGCAAAATTCTGAAAGAGAAAGAAGTTTCAGATTTGTTGAATTTTGCATCAAGGTTTTATGAAAAACAAAGACTTCTCTTTGTTTGAATAGGAATGTCGCACTGAGGCGTACAACAGTGTCCATTTTTAGGATAAGTGCACTTTTTTGATGAAAATCATTTTTGCGTAGCACTTTCCTATCTTTGAAAACTTGAGTTGTGCACTGTAAGGTGTACACAAGTCATTTTGATGATGAGCACCGATTTTGATAGATTTTGAAAATCTTTTTGAAGAATCTTGAAAAGTTGGTGCTCAACATAAAAGAGAATTATTGTTTTTAGGATAAGTGCTCGAGAAATATTTAAAATCTTGTTTTTGTTAAGCACTTTCCTTTCTTTGAAGAACGAGTCCTTAGCTGAAATACTAAGAAGTCGTTGTTGAAGTCCGGGTTTCGTACTGAAGTATACGAAAGCCATTGTGAAGAAACTTTTTGAGAAACGACATGTTTTATAAAAAACATTTTAAAGAACTCTCGCTCAAGCATCTGTACATATCTGTATCATTGTTGAATGACATTTCTAGAAACGTACAGAATATCGATTATACAAGAGACATGTCGCGAGAAGAATATTTTTGGATTTTTTGATTTTATAATGTTTTTGGATTTCTGAAAATTTTATATTTTTGTATTTTGTTTTTGATGGTTTTTCAAATTTTTATTTTGTTTTTCAAAAATATATACAAAGAAGAATTGAAGAAAGAAAAAATTAAGCTTGAACAAGTAAAAGTGGGGTTAAGAGTGGAATTAGAAAAGGATGTCCACATGCGATGTTGGTGTAAAGTTCGTCTTTATCACATTGGGTGTATGAACTCTCATCACTTTCACAAGTACCTGCATCCACAGTAGAAGACTTTGCACAAATAACAGTGTTAGAAGTACATGTTTCCTCACATTGAGGGTGTTCACTTTCAATGGTTGTTGTGGTTTCTACCTCCTTATCATGATGATGAACACTATCATTAGTCTTTGTGCAACTATCAAAAATCTTCCCTGTGGGAATCCATCTAAGACCAATTGTATTAAAAACTTTTCCCGTAGGAATCCACCTAAGGTAAGATCTAGACATAGTTTTCTTATCAGATGCAGCGGAAGTCTCAGTTTTTGACAAACTACATCCTTTAGATATCCACTTATTAGGTTTCTTATCCATTTTCTTGTTATCAATGGGTGTGTTTCTATTTGGCGTCTTAGTGGATTGTGCCTTGACACTTGATTTTCCTTTCTTGAGAAATTGTGCAACACATGCATCGTGATTGGCTGAAAAAACACATTCTTGACATGTAGGACAGACAAATTCAACATTCTTGTTTAACACATCAACTTTAACTTTGTCACTACAGTCTTTTGGAAATTGTTTGTTGTTCGATGAGACCCTGGAATTCTTTGTGTTGCATTCTACATTCCTAGCATTCTCTTTTGTGTCACTACTCTTAGATGCAATCCAATCCCTAGTATTTTGTTGATTGTTCCTAGGTAATGGTTTACTACTACTAGTAGTACTTTGGAATCTTGTAGAATTCATCACACTAGATTTTGAGCCTAAAATTCCGTCTTTTCGACGTCGTGCCTTTTTCTTAGCTTCTTCTAAATGTTGATTTTGGACCATGTCATTAGAACCAACAGATTCTTTTACAGATTTTGTAGTCACATTTGGTGTACTATTCCTAGAAGAGCCAGGTGAAATCACATTTTTGTTTCTTTCAACAAACAATTTTTGTTTTTCAACAATCTTTTCCATTACCTTTTCCTTGGGCAAGGGTTGTGGAGTGACTGATTTTGACAAATCCTTTTTCTCATCGACTTTTGGAGCAAACCGTGAAATTGACATTTTTGGTTTTTGAACTGTGTTTGAAACATTTGGTTTCTCCGAAGTCGATGGTTTTGCAAACTTAGTATCCACAGCCTTTCCTTTTATACTTTCAAGCTGAGCCCTCAAAAGGTCATTTTGCTCTTTCATGTTCTTGAAAGCACGCTCATACGACAGTTTGTCATACTTGCATTCTTCCTTTTTTCGATCAAGTTGTTTAAAACATGACACATTTTCTTTTTCAATCTTTATAAGAGCATTTTCATATTTGGAAACAATTTCAAAGGTCTCAGCTCTCAGTCTTTCATCGTCTTGAACCGAATATGTTTGTAAAATGATGGACATAATATCAGTGGTCATAACAGCTTCGAAGAGAGAATCATTTAGGTTTTCCAAAACAATCATGTTTTCACGAATATCATTAGCTTCGGTTACCAGGGATTTGTGGTCCTTGACAAAGTCGGCCGTTTCTTTTAAGAAAGCTTGTTCAAAATTTTTTACACTCGCGCTGATGTTATTCAGTGGAATAGTAATTTCGTTTTGAAACACCTTTTTCTGTTCGATGTGAAAACTAGAATGCCAGTTGTTAATATCGATGGAAGTTTTAGATTTAACAATGTTTTGAAGTTCTTGAATTCTCATTTTAACGTCATCGAGAATGTCTCTAGCCTCACTTGTTTTAAAAGTGTTGTTAGAGGACATTTGTTCTAATTTTGAAAGAGATTTGGAAACAACTTTCTTTTTAGACAAGAATTTTGCAAATGGTCGTTTTATGGAAAACGCAGATGGTTCTGTTTGTGGAACAAAAGTGATTCCCGAAAGTTTGTTCAATTTGTTGTAATCAATGGGTTTCAAGTCCTTTTGTTTCATTTTAGAAATGCTCTCTTCGACATGTTCAATCGTTAGCACAGAATCCCGAACGACGGGAGGATCATGTTTGGTATAAATCACATTACCATTGTACAAAACATTCTGTTCTTGCTGAGCTTTCTTGAGATTACAAGGGGTGTTGTAGCCAAGAGCCATTTTATGTTTCGTATGGTAAATCGGATTAATTTGATTTGAAATCATTTTCATTGTTTGACTCGACTGACCCGACTTAACCACTAATTCTTCTAAATGAGCAATCATGTGTTCTGACTCTACGATTTCTTCCAAAAGTTTGTCTTCTTTCTTTGCAAAATCCTTTTTCAACTCATTCATTTCTTTTTCAAGATTGGTATAAGCTGTTTTTTGTTTAGAAAGTTGGTTTTGTAAATCAGAAATTTCCGCGTTTAAAGATTTTATCTTTTTGAAAGAATTAACATCAAGTGTATCAAACTTGAGTTGCAATTGTTGTTTCTCTGAAACGGAATTTTGATAACCAGTTTCTAATTCAGATAATCTTTTGTTATGAAATTCAAAAGCTTTAACGGTGGATTTCTAACTCTCAAGCTCAGCGGTCAATTTAACATTCGCGGCCTTAACATCGCGATTGACCTTTTGCACATTCTCAATTTCAATACGACAATTATTCAATAATGATTCAAACAAAGCACGTGTTTCCTCATCATTCTCAGCATGCTGTGAAACGAAGTCTCCATTATGATTCACATCTGGAGTTGCTGAAGGAGTATTGCTACTACTTGGCGTGTCCAGGGATGTATCATAAGTGGGTGCTTGCTTCTCAAAATGCTGTTCCTCATGAGGAGACATATCAAATATATCATTATTGTGACATGTGTTGAAATTAGATACCTCAGATGGTGCATTGGTGTCATAAACAGGAAGTGTGTCAGAATCCGTGTCATACTTAGCTTCCTGAAGATTCGCCATGAATATGCAGTTCGCATCGATATCTTCTCTATCTTCCATGTCATCCATAAGAGCCATAAAGTCATTCTCCTCTGCATTCAACTGAAATCCTGCCTCTGCCTTTTGTGCCAACATCACTGCTTTCTGCAAGTACGCTAGATCTTTCTTGTTTGGCTTAGTAGGACAGTTCCTTGCCATATGACCTATACCCTGGCAGTTGAAACACTTTATCGGATTACCCTGATTCACATTTCCCAAATTCCCAACTACTGGAGCTGCAACATTTCTATTCTGATTACCCATTGCCTGATTACCAACATTCTGACCCCTCTGATTTCCAACAATCTGACCCAACTGATTCCCTGCATTCTGACCATACTGATTCCCTGCATACTGACCTGTATTCTGCATATTCTGATTGCCCATATTAAATCCCGTAGCATATCCTTGCTGATTCCCATAAACTCCAACCATTTGGCCTCCGTTGCCCATATTGAAACTCGGCTGAGCGATCTGCCTGTTGCGAGTATTCGATGAAATCCTTTGGTTGTTGTTTGTTGGTGTGGAATAGCGTCCTTGGAATGCCTTTGACAGAAAAGCAAACGCTTGAGTCAATGCTGCAGCAGCTTCATCATTGTCAGTGAATTCTGGTTCTTGGAATTGTGGGTATGTCTGTTGTGGAATAACTTCTTGTTGTTGTGGGTAGAATTGTTGTTGGTAGACCGGTGTTGGTTGTTGAATGCATGATGGTTGCATGTAGTTGTGAGTGGATGATGATGGTTGTTGAGTGTTCACTTGTAATGGTGTTGGTGTATTAGCAATTAGTGCGAGAGGATCATGATTCTTTGCCAATCTTTCTTTCCTAACTTCATTAGCCTCAGCTTGGTTTTGCTTCAGAAAGTCATAGAGTTGATCATAATTCACCTGATGTAAGTCCTTTGTCTGATTAACAATTGTAACATAACGACCCCATTCTTCTGGAAGGTTATTGACGAATTTGATGTTTGTTGCAATTGTTCGAGGTGTCAACTTGTTTCTGATTAACTCATTCATCAACGTGCAAAACCTTGTGTAGTATGACTCAATCTGTTCACCTTTAGTGGATGTGAAGTTCTCCCATTCAGTAAGAAGTTTGTTCTCAACGTCTTGTTGTCCAATCTCTGTTCCATGACAAATCCTTCTAACACGTTCCCACATAGCATGAGCAGTTTCACAGCTGTCGACCGCAGCAAAGATCTCCTGTGGTAATCCAAGTTGGATTAAATGCATTGCCATATCATCAGCTTTGATCTGCGCCTTGTCTTCATCAGTGTAATCTTCTGTTTGTAAACGCATGTATGGTTCAGTAGGATTTGTTGAGTTTGGATTACCGGCAATTTGAACTTGTCTTGGCTGAAATGGACCATTCTTAATAGAGTTGAGCATGAGGTTACCATCTGTCTTAGTTTTGATGTAACGAAGCATGCGGCTTGTCCATGGGAGATATCCACCTTTTTCAAGCATAGGAGGTCGGTTTTCCGCACCGGCTGCATGAATATCTTGCTGAGATGCCATTTGATGAAGTTAAGATGGATAAAGTTGATTCTTGGATCGTTCCAACGAAATAGGAGTAGAGTTTAGAGTGAGTTGATGCAAGTTTTTATGATGAAAATTTTGACTGAAAACCTTAAAATATCAATAACTTCTTCTCGGAGCGTTTTTAGACCTCGAAACTTCGCCTAAATCGATAAATCATTTAGCGTGTCGTTCTCCTCTGTCTGACGGTCGTTTTGACAGCTGATTCGTCAAAAACGGAGTTACGATTCAAAAGTTATGGCCGTTTGAAGTTCGGTCGTCAAAAACCTCACTTTTGTCAAAATTCTCGAAACTTTGCTTGTGTTCTCGAAACTTTGGATTTGCGAAACTTCTGTGATCTCGAAACTTGTATGATTGCGAACTTGGATTTCGAAATTCTGGATTGCGAAACTCGGATTTCGAAATTCTGGATTGCGAAACTCAGATTTCGAAATTCTGGATTGCGAAACTCAGGTTCTCGATAACCGAAGATCTCGAAAACTAAGGATCTCGATAAGTTCTCGATAAGAATTTTTCGAAAAATCAATGTTCTCGAAAATTTTGGATTTTTTCGAAAACACAGTGATTTCGAAAATTTTGCAAAGTTCTCGAAAATTGTGGTTTTTTCGAAAACTCAATTTCACAATGAAATTTCGAAATTATACAATGTCGAAATTTAGCCCAAAAGTCGAAGTAATTTCTTTCTTATACAAGAGAGAAAATACCGAGTATCTAACGGTGAGCACGAACGGAGCCTTTTCTTGTGATTTCGAAAACAAGTCAAAAAGGGATTTCGAAAATTTTGGTGATGATTTCGAAAATTTGTCAGATTTTTGATTCACCAAAAAGTTCACCCAAATGAAGTTTTTAATCCAAGATTCTTGTACTTCTAGACTAAAAAACACCAAAACTTGAAGAAAGTTCAAAACTTGATGATTTTTATGAAACTTTTTTGAGATCTAGAAAACAAGTACAAAAACCAAATCGAGTTTTTTAAGCTTGAAATTTTCAAAAAGGTTGAAACTTTCTTGTTAGAAAAGGTTTATAACACTAGTTTGTAATCAAAAAAGTGTTAAAAACCAAGAAAAACAAGAAAAGTGAGAACTTTTCTAAAAAAAAACGTGAAATATAGCTTAAAAAAAACACGAACCACACAAACTCTCAACCCTCCTAAATCATTGTTAGGCGATTGATACCACTTGTAGGACCTTAAATAACACAACTTTATCACACACAATATAAGCACAATAAGAAGGAAAGATGGAAAGATGGTGACTTGATATGTATAAATGTGTATTTCGAATTTAGAGAAAGAGATGTCGACGGGAATATCTCCCCAAAAATCAGGCTATATATATCCTCACAAATATATTCCCGTCTCATTTTTTATCTATATACATTCTCACAAAATTATTTCCGTCTCATTTTACACATCTCACAAATAAGTCAATTGTCAATTCTTACAAGACACACATGACTTGGCGTGGTTGCACAGTTGAAGAGGAGTACTCAAAAATCTTGTCACACGAGCTCCTCTTTAATGAAGTTATGTTAACTTTTGGTCATGCAGTTTATGAGGAATATGGTTCTTTTAAGAACGTTGAACCGTGGATGAGAGACAAGATTATCGAATGGTGTAGGAAAAAGTCGTACTACAAAGAGTACATGGACGAGCTAGATGCTGCTGAAGCTCAAGCTGCTGCTGAAGCTCAAGTTGTTGCTGTTGGAGGTGACGACGAAGCTGAAAGTACGTTGGAAACCAAACTTGATAATCTGGGAAATAGGGTCACAAATCTGGAAGCTACGTTTGCACATATCAAGGAAATGAGAGCAAGGAAGGGAAAAGATGGTTCGAGTTCGGGTAAAGCGGAAGTAGCCGCAAAAAAAATAAACGGGTTGTTTCGTTCGATATGTTATTTTGGTTGTCGAGTTGTTTAGTTTGAGTTGTTTCGTTTGGTTGTCGAGGTGTTTAGTTTGAGTTGTTTCGTTTGGTTGTTGAGTTGTTTAGTTTGAGTTGTTTCCTTTGGTTGTCGAGTTGTTTAGTTTGAGTCTATATGAAAATGCATGTGGTTGAGAACTCTTGCTTGTTTTAAATAAACAGTTTGCCTTTGTGTTTGATAATTATTGCTCCTTCAGTTCTATTATTTGTGCGTACGAATTTAAAATATAAAGGACGTTCAACATCAGTTACCACAACAACAACATTTTATTAAACAACAACAACAACAACATTTTATTAAACAGCATCAACAACAACAACAACAACAACAACAACAACAACAACAACAACAACAGCAGCAAAAGCAAACAACATCTACAACAACAACAATAACAACAACGATAACAGCAACAAAAACGATAACAGTACTACATATGAAATTTATCCATGTCACCTAAAAGGTCACGGAGTATTGCATCCGACTGACATGCGTGGTCATGGTTGGGATACGTTGCCATGTCAAGTTTTGCCTCCAGCACCCTTAATTTTGTCTCTAGCACCTGTTTTTGTGCCTCCAGCACCTGTTTTTGTGCCTCAAGCATCTTTATTCTAAGATCTTTTTCATGACAGTTTGAGCACCTTGTTGGAGCAGATCCAGAACCGCTTGATGTTGAAGCTCCGAGAGAACCGATCATCATTTTGGCGAGTCGTTCCTCCTTCCATAAAAAAAAATCACATCCATGGTCTGTTGTCACAGGCTGTTAAAGAGTAAAAACTATTATTTTTAACAACTAACCAAATTATTTATATAATACACGAAAAAGTATGTAATTGTTCACCTGCGAGAAAGGACACGCATAGTATAGTTTACCACGGGAGTAAGATTTACGCGATTCTCGCAGAATCACGTCTCCTCGTTCACAAGGACAAGGAAAAGCTTCAAATTCTGCCATCTTCTTCACCATGATAACAGTGTATGTTTGTGGTTGTGAGGTTGAGTGGTTGAATCGTGACCGGGGTGGCCCGATCTACAAGTTGAGGTGATAAAAGGTGGTGGCCAGAAAAAGATTCCGGCGGCCGGAAACTGCTGGTGTCGCCAGAAAACAGAAGCTGCTAGAGAGAGATAGAGAGAGAGAGATATAGTGAGATGAGTGTGTGTGTGTGTGTGTGTGTTTGTGTTTATATTGTGAGGATAAGTTGTTAGGTAGAAAAAAAGTTGTTAGGTAGAACCATAACATCTCGACTCGTTCGTTTAACATCTCATGTATAACCATTGCATCTCGACTCGTTCGTTTAACATCTCATGTATAACCATAGCATCTCGACTCGTTCGTTTAACATCTCATGTATAACCATTGCATCTCGACTCGTTCGTTTAACATCTCGTGTATCGACTCGTTCGTTTAACATCTCATGTATAACCATAGCATCTCGACTCGTTCGTTTAACATCTCATGTATAACCATTGCATCTCGACTCGTTCGTTTAACATCTCATGTATAACCATAGCATCTCGACTCGTTCGTTTAACATCTCATGTATAACCATTGCATCTCGACTCGTTCGTTTAACATCTCGTGTATCGACTCGTTCGTTTAACATCTCATGTATAACCATAGCATCTCGACTCGTTCGTTTAACATCTCATGTATAACCATTGCATCTCGACTCGTTCGTTTAACATCTCATGTATAACCATTGCATCTCGACTCGTTCGTTTAACATCTCGTGTATCGACTCGTTCGTTTAACATCTCATGTATAACCATAGCATCTCGACTCGTTCGTTTAACATCTCATGTATAACCATTGCATCTCGACTCGTTCGTTTAACATCTCATGTATAACCATTGCATCTCAACTCGTTCGTTTAACATCTCGTGTATAACCATAGCATCTCGACTCGTTCGTTTAACATCTCATGTATAACCATTGCATCTCGACTCGTTCATTTAACATCTCGTGTATAACCATAGCATCTCGACTCGTTCGTTTAACATCTCGTGTATAACCATAGCATCTCGACTCGTTCGTTTAACATCTCATGTATAACCATTGCATCTCGACTCGTTCGTTTAACATCTCGTGTATCGAATCGTTCGTTTAACATCTCATGTATAACCATAGCATCTCGACTCGTTCGTTTAACATCTCATGTATAACCATTGCATCTCGACTCGTTCGTTTAACATCTCGTGTATCGACTCGTTCGTTTAACATCTCATGTATAACCATTGCATCTCAACTCGTTCGTTTAACATTTCGTGTATAACCATAGCATCTCGACTCGTTCGTTTAACATCTCATGTATAACCATTGCATCTCGAGTCGTTCGTTTAATATCTCATGTATAACCATTGCATCTCGACCCGTTCGTTTAACATCTCGTGTACAACCATGCATATTATCTCGCCTCGTTATTTATAAAACATTGGGTCAAGGATACAAGACTTGAATTTTTACCGGTTGTGATCTCGAGGTTATCTAATGGTTGGGATTTAGTATTTTGTGATATTCTAATTATTATTTATTTTATATTTTAATAAATGATTTTTTTTAATTATAATATAAGTAATTAATTTTAAATATATATATTTTTTTAATTTTATAAAAGTATTTATAATAAATAAATATTTTTAATTATATAAATTTAGTTTATTAATTTTATAAAACTTATTTTTTAATATTTTATAAAAGTATTAATAATAAATAAATTTTTTAATTATATTAAAGTAATTTTATAAAACTTATTTTTTAATATTTTATAAAAGTATTTATAATAAATAAAATTTTTTAATTATAAAAGTTATTTTCCCGTCGACATGTCGACGGGAAAATAACCGCAAAAAAATTTCGTGAAATTTTGATACACCCGCCAAACGCAAACGACAAAATAACTTTAGACTCCCGTCGACATGTTGACGGGATTATTAATAGTAAAAAAATTACTTTTATATTCCCGTAGACATGTCGACGGGAATATAAAAGTATACACAAAACCAGATCTGGTCTCAATTATTATCACAGACTTAGAAAAAAAAATTATTATCCACTCCTCCCTCCCCTCGCCGGCGATTACCCTCCACCACCACAACCAACGCTCCTCCGCCACCACAGCATTACCCCTCCACCACCACATTACCCCTCCACCACCAAAGCCCACCATCACATTACCCCTCCACCACCACAGCTCCTCCTCCACCTCCGACACTACACGAGCACCACTGTGTACCTCCTCCTCCAACCCTCATTTGTTTAATTCTTCCCCAACCCTTCACATGTTTAATTCTTCCCCTTTCTTTCTTGAACTGAAGCAGGTATGGTCTTTCTTCCCCAACCCTCATTTTATAAAACTATTTTTTTTGTTAATTTTTTGTTATTGTTTTGTATTAATTTGTTTAATTTAAGTGTTAATTTTGTATTATTTTTTATTTTTACTTTTTTTAATACAGCTGAGAGCCGAGACAGTAGCGAGAGCTGAGAGCTGAGACATAGGTAATGTGTCTCTTTTTTTATTTTTTTTAATAACTTTTGGTATCCCGACGACATGTCGACGACAACAGTTTTTTTAAAACTTTTGAGATATAAATGTGCTCTCTTTTAATGTAGCCCGAGCCCGGGACCGCAGCCCAAGACTGCAGCCGGAGGTCACAGCCCGTGCCCGAGACCACAGCCGAGACAGTATGTTGTTATTTTTTCGTATCCGTATTATTTTTTACATATTAGTATAGTATATTAGGTATGTTGGACTTTGGTAGTAGTTGTAGTTTTCCAGCCGAGACAGTATGTTGGACTTTGGTTAGTATATTAGGTTTTGATATAAAAAGGATTGTTGCGGATTGTGAAATGTGATTAAGTATTAGTTTACGGATTAAGTATTAAGTAGGATATTGCGTTTGGTTGGTTTTAACGACACAACCAAGGTCGGTTGTGCTCATTGTGTACCCACGGTGCAAATAGCACCTTGGGGGACTTAGTATTGAACTAGCCGTAGGATATTGGGTGGGTTTGCAGGTTTAATGCATTATTTGGCCGAAGGTGCAAATACTAAACTAGTAAAAGAAAGAAAAAAATAGTTTGGTTAGTAACTATATAAACAAAATAGTTTGGTTAGTAAAAAAATTTTGGCAAAATAAACTAGTAAAAGAAAGAAAAAAAATAGTGTGATTTTAGAGTGTGTTTGTTTCGGCTTATATAACGGACTTATGGCTTGTTTGGTTTTCGGCTTATGTTTCATAAGCTAAATTTTTATGGCTTATTTTGAAACTTTTTACCTTACATAGTTTCAAAATAAGTCACAAAAAATAAGCTTATGAAACATAAGCCGAAAACCAAATAAGCCATAAGCCCGTTATATAAGCCTAAACACACAACCCCTTAGATATATTTGATATCTTTCTATTAATTGTTTAGTTTTCGGCTTATGTTTCATAATAGTTTAAAAAATAAATCACAAAAAATAAGTTTCAAAATAAACAAAATAGTTTTTACATAAACTTATATAAACAAAATAGTTTCAAAAATAAGTCACAAAAAATAAGCTTATGAAACATAAGCCGAAAACCAAACAATTGTTTATATTCTAATTGTTTAACTTATAATATATGCTATTAATTGTTTAACTTAAAATATATGCTTTGTGTGTTATTGTTAGACTTTTGTGAATGTTTTAGGATTTTAGTGATTAATTTCGGAAAGTCCCCGTCCGAAGTTAATCATCCTATAGAAAACCCGTCCGAAATTAATTTATTAGAAATTAATTTTGAAAAGTCCCCTGTTTGGGACTGCTTTTTGAATGTTTTGTCTCATTTAGGATATGGATGCGTATAATTGATTTACTATTTGAGATGATTTCGACAGTGTTTCTCCTTTACTCCTACGAATATGTCTTTAATGCACATATTTGGGGAGTTGAGGGGAAATGCTGCTGAAATTTTCTCAGATAGTAAATCAGTTATACGCATTCATATATGAGATGAATCATTCAAAGAGTGGGTTAGGATTGCCTTCCATAGTTGCACTAGGTGAACAAAACAACTCGTAATAATTCCATGGTTATATGTGTTTATGTGTCGAATATTTTGAATGTGTAATAACTAAGAGTTGAACAAAACAATATGCAGTTATGATACTTGATAAGAGTTGGACCCGTTTAGACAGTCGTGTTTCAAAAGAGTTTTTTGATGGTCTTGCCGCATTCGTTGAACATTGCAAGCCGTTATTGAATTGTTACGGCAACAAAAAATGTCCATGTCGTCTTTGTTGTAATGTTCCATGGGTATCTCTCGACTTACTTAAAAGCCACATAAGCCAAAATGGGTGGGACCCAACTTATACACAATGGCGTGAACACGGTGAACGGGATCCTCTTCCTATAGAAGATAACACAACACAATGTGAGATGAGTGACATGCGTGCGTGCCTTAATGATATTTTTGATATTCCTCTAAATAATGAACAAAATGAGCCAACTCCTCCAAATATTGGCGAGACAAGTACGAGCCAGCTCCAGCAATGACACCTCCTGTACATAACGAGTATGAAGAGTTACTTGCCAGTTCCACCTAACCTCTTTACCCGGGTTGTGACTTTATGACAACCTTGGATTTTATGTCAAAGTTTACGCATCTCAAGGTCAGCGGTAAATGGAGTGATACTTCATTTAACAATACGCTAAAATTTCTTCAGGAGGTATTTCCTCCCAGGTTAGGTTACAATCTCCCACCATCATACTCTGCTATAAAAAAAACATTTAAGAAGGTCGGGTTAGGGTATGAGTCGATACATGCATGTGAAAATGATTGCTTTTTATATCGGGGGACTGGTGCCAAAGATTTGGAGTATTGTCTGGTCTGTAAAACGAGTAGATGGAAAGACAAGAACACAACGGGGAAGAAAGTTCCTAACAAGGTGTTGCGTTACTTTCCTATCATTCCTAGACTAAAACGTTTGTACAAGTCTATTCACACCGCAGAACATATGACTTGGCATGCTACTGGAAAGTCTAAGGTAAACGGTATGATGCAACACCCGGTTGATGGTGATGCATGGCAGAAGTTTGACAGTGGTAAATATTCGGATTTTGCTAACGAACCGAGAAACGTTCGATTAGGGTTGGCTGCTGATGGTTTCAATCCGTTCGGCAACCTTAGTCAGAATTACAGCATGTGGCCAATTATATTAACAACATACAACTTGCCTCTGTGGTTATGCATGAAAGAGACTACTTTGATGCTGACGTTGTTGATTCCTGGCCCTAAATCACCGGGGAAGGACATTGATGTTTACTTAAAGCCTTTGCTTGATGACCTTCAAGAATTATGGAAAAAACCAGGTGTCTTGACTTTGGACGCTGTTACAGGAAAATATTTCCACATGAGAGCGATGCTTTTATGGACCATCAATAATTTTCCTGCTCGTAGGAGTTTGTCTGGTTGGAGTGGGCAAGGTTACTATGCATGCCCTACATGCAAAGCAGACACTCCGGCTACGCGTGTGATAAGCAAAACAGCTTATGTTGGCCATAGAAGATTCTTCAAAAAAAAAAAACCATAAATGGAGAAGTGACCGTAATACATTCAATGGTGCAACTGATACTAGAGATCCTCCTAAAAAATATACTCCGGCTGATATCTTGGCTCAACTTGCGATATTGCCCACACGTTTGCTGGGGAAACATCCAGATTATGGGGGTGGGAAAATAAAACGTAATACTACATCCGAACTGAACTGGACTAAACGGTCTATTTTCTATGAGCTTCCATATTGGTCTTCTCTTTCTCTACAACACAATTTAGATGTCATGCATATTGAAAAAAATGTGTTGGAGAGTATCTTGAACACTTTGTTAATGAATGACAAATCTAAAGACACCGCTAAGGCAAGACAAGACTTGCAAGCTTTGGGCATTCGACAGGAGTTGTGGCTCGGAAACAAACAAAACGGGAAGTGCTCGAAGCCTCAAGCTAAGTACTCCCTCACACCCGATAAAAGAAAACTGTTTTGTCAATACATCAAAACAATTAAACTGCCAGATGGGTTCGGATCCAAGTTCAAGTCGAAAGTGACCAAAGATGATAACAATATAACGGGCATGAAGTCTGATAATGATGCAACGGTTACTTCCTTATGGACTTCAGCAATACCTGGACACACCGACTTATACACCATTAATCGAGCTTTGTTCATTCTTTAAGCAAACTTGTGCCCGAACTTTGATGGTGAATGACATGGTGAAAGCTAAAGACCAGTTGATCAAAATTTTGTGCAGTCTCGAGCAAATATATCCTCCTGCTTTTTTTGACATTATGATTCACTTGGTTATGCATTTACCTGAAGAGGCTCTTGAAGGCGGGCCTGTTACATTTCGGTGGATGTATCCATTTGAAAGATACATGAAGAAGCTAAAAAACTATGTACGTAATAAAGCTAAGCCGAAAGGTTCAATAGCGGAGGGTTATGTTGCAGACGAAGCATTAACTTTTTGTTCTCGTTATTTTCGGGGCGAAATTAGGACGAAATTTAATCGTCCCACTGCATCTCAGGGCTGTCCTCGCCCAACAAGTGATTTTCAGGTGTTCTGATCACTATGTAAAACGTCTGGTAAAGAGACAATTATTCGGTTAGGTCTCCAAGAAATGAAGAAAGTGATATGGTATGTACTTCACAACAGTCCTGAGATCGACGCGTACATGAACGAGTTCGAGAGGTACGCGTTTTTATTTTGAAATTTCTTTTTCCCAAGTTATCTTTTCGATTAATTCTAATATCATGTCCATTTTCAGTGAACATCCTGATAGCGACATGCAACAAGAATTTCCTAGATGGTTGGAGACGAAGGTAAACTTATTATATGTATTTCCTTGTATAAATACGACTATATATATTACTCATATCCATCTATTCTTATCTTTGTTCATAGATCGGTAAACTTTACACAGACAATGACCCAAGTTGTACTCCCGACTTATTCGCTTTGGATTGTGGACCATTATCGACCGCAACCTCAGTTCACTCTTGCGTTGTCAACGGTGTGAAGTTTGTTGTACACAACCGCGATGTAAAACGTACAACTCAGAACAGCGGAATTTGTTCTCCTGGCGAGAAGGAAGGAGAAATGTATTATGGTCAGCTAGAAGAAATTCTGGAGTTCGCGTATACCCAGTTCAAAGTTATGTTGTTTCGAGTTAAGTGGTTCGACTTGGTTAAAAGAGGTAGAGTCGAACGTTATAACACTAGAAACAACATGACACAAATTTGGGCATGTAGCACAGCGTTTGAAGATCAACCTTACATTCTCACAACACAAGCAAAACAAGTCTTCTACCTTGAAGATCCTGCCAGATGACCACTCCATTGGAAGGTCGTCCAAGAAGTGAATCACAACACAACCTGGGATGTCATTGTGGCAGAAGACGATGATGATGTGATACATGGTAACAACTCATCGAATCTCCAACTGTCTGCTAATTTGAATGATTTGGCATTTGAAACCTTAAATATCAATGGTCGATCAACGTTTGTTGAGGCACCACCACCAATCATTCATGTTGATGACGACGATGAATTTATTGATGATGAGGACGACGATCCTTATGATTTAGCAGACTCTGATGCAAACAATTCTGATGATGAAGTTGAAGATGCGACTGATGCTGTTTATGATAGTGATGTAGATGTAGCAGATTGATCTTAAATTGTAACTTGTAAAACGACACTTAGCTTATTTGAATGAAATTGTTATGGATTGTTTAAATGTGTATATTTATTTTGAATGTGTATGTATTTGAATGTGTGCATGCTTATGTTAATTTGTTCCCGAATTTCTATATGTTAATTCAACTTGTACTTTTACAGATGGCAGCAGTAGCGCGAGGTCACGGTGGTGACGGTGCCGATGACCCACCACCCCCTTATCGTTCGATTACTAGCGGTCACCGTAGTGGTAAGAAACTTAAACTTGATAATTTGAATTTTGTTACTTGTTATTTTATAACGTTTTCACTCACTTCAATTGTAGGTTCGTTACAAAAACCTCGACGAGGAGGTAGAGCGAGACAAGGTGGCGGCAGGGGTGGAGGTCGGGATGGCGGCAGGGCACAGGTCCGTGAAGCCAACAAGAACGTAGACCTCAGGAAAGCCGTGACTAGATCGGGCCCGCAATCGATCAAGTTCGAGTATCGTGATCAGAGGACATTTACTCATGTTGGGCCCCACCGCGCATGGTTCAGTAACTATGTTGGCGAGCTGGTTAGGTCCTTGCCGTTGCACCATCCCTCCTGGCACGACCTTGACGAAGCGACTCGACAGGGCTTCATGAACCGACTCGGGGTCAGTTATTTTATTTTCCTTTTAATTATATCTCTATATTTAATTATTTGAATGTGTACATTTATTTATATTTGTTTATATTTTTTTGCAGGAATTCTTTGACTTTCAGACCCACATGCACGATCCCAATTGGAAAACCATTTCGGCAGGCCTCAATGCGTATATTGCTAAGGTCTACTCCGACAACAAGGGCACGATGAAGAGGGCTTACTTCGACATGCCGGGTGGGCCTGAAAAAGTGGATGAGATACGAAGAAACCCTCCTCCGAACGTCGAGCCATCTGTGTGGGAGGAGCATATCAAGTTTTACATGAAGGAGAAGAACCTGAAGCGTGCTGCTGTGAACAAGGAGAACCGAAAGAAGTTGAAGGTGTACAGCCGCCACGGTTCCAAGTCATTGGCCGCTATTCGCCACGACTATGTAAGACACATTTTATTTTTATAAAATTATTTAATTATAATTATATAAAAGTAATTAATTTTAATTTTATAAAAGTATTTAAGTTTAATTAAAATAAATATGGTGTTTGATTTGTCATTTTTAATTTGTTTCATCTTATATATATGCATGTGTATATACAGTTTCAGAACAGCAAGGACAAACAATACCCGTCACTCATCCAGTCGTTTTACGACACACACTGCGACAATGATGGTATGTGGTTGCAGGTTGAGGCTCGGGTTCAATATGTAAGTATCTTTTATTTTTTTTTATTTTTTTTTTTTATTTATTTTTTTTTTTTTAGTTTATTATTTATTTATTTATTTCCCCAAACACGCACTTTAATGATTCATTGAAACATAATCTTGTAATTAACCCGACATATATATATATATATATATATATATATATATATATATATATATATATATATATATATATATATATAATATTTATACATATATATATATATATATATATATATATATATATATATATATATATATACATATATATATATATATATATATATATATATATATATATATATATATATATATATATATATATATACATATATATATATAAATTTTCTCAATTTTTTTCTCAATTAAATAGGAAGAGATGGTTCGGCTGAGAGATCTGGGAGCGAATACGTCGGAAGGGGTGGCGTACACAGAGGAGCAGATACTTGTGATGGTTTTGAAGGGCAAGCAGCGGGGCCACATCGCCGGACGGGGTAGGGTCGTACCCGGGCTCTCCAGGCCACCGTTACCATACACCCCGCCTCCACCTCCAGGTATGTACAGTTTGATAATATATTAATTATAGATTACTCGATCATGACTCAAATTAAGTATTGCAATAGATGTTTTTAAATTTTGATTATTTCATTTTCAGAATACGCCGAGATGGAGAAAAAGCTTGCTGAGGCCGAGAAGAAGATTGCTGAGGCCGAGGAGAAGAGTCAGGCAGATGTTGAAGAGCGTAAGGCCTTGAAGGCGCAGATTGATTTGGTCACAGGTTTTATCTCGTCCAACCCGCGATGGAACGAGTATGTTAGTCAGGCGGGTTCTCAGCACGTGGATGGCTCGGGCAGTGGTGCTGGAGGTAGTGGCTCAGCTGGAGGGATCGGGAGTCGCAGAGGCGATGAGGATGGTTCTAGCGATGATGAGGGTCCTGCTGATGATCATGAGTGATTTGGGATGTAGAGGTACAAACTTGGGTATTTTGTGTTGTACTTATGCTTGAAACAATATTTTGGCGACCCATATGTTAGTATTGTATAGTTTAACCTTTTGGCGACTTGAACGTCGCGGATATTAAAACATTTGTGGATATGGCAGCTAGGTTTAGATATTACCACACCCCGTTTTGTAGACTTTATATGTTTTATGCATTTTGAGGGTGTTTAGCGATATTTTGCAAGTGTTTTAGCCGATGGCGAGTTATACGTTTAGGACATGTTGAAATTGAGTGGTTATAGGTGCTATTACAGTTACAGGTTTTGGTAGATTTTTTCTGAAAAATTCGGAAAAAATCTGGAAAATTGCTATATTTGCAGCTTGCTGTTAGCAGGATGTTATTATTGATACCGTCGACATGTCGACGGCATCATTAAAACAAAAATATTGTTTTATTAATTATGCCGTCGACATGTCGACGACATTATTAAAAAATGAATATTGTTTTAAAAATTATGCCGTCGACATGTCAACGGCATAATTAAATAACCAATATTTTTGGTTTAATGTTGCCGTCGACATGTCGACGACATTATATAAAACTTAATTATCATCTATTAATTAAAACGTTAATTAGTTATACGTTCCCGTCGACGGGAAGAATTTGACGGACATCAATTTCGTTTGACTGGAAAATGATGTGGGACCCACAATGTCGATGGTGATTGTTGACGGGAACGCTGTTCCCGACGAAACACAATCGTCGTTATGTTCCTGTCGACATGTCAACGGGAACATATTGTTCCGTTGACATGTCGACGGAAAGGGCGTAAAATTGTCGCCGGCAGAAGCCTCGATTGTACTAGTGTTCTTTGTGACTGCACACATCATTATTATTACATATTTCTTCATTAATTTGCAGTACTGCAAAGAGTCCTTATTATCCCACTAGTACTAGTAAGAGGTTCAATGTCTCCCATATTAACCATGGCTGCAGCAAAATCACAATCAAACAATGAAGGATTGTCGACGTACTCAGTTACAATGCTATCAGTTGAGTCTCTGTTAAAGAGTACTTGGTCTGATGTAAGAAGACCTCTACTAGCGACTATATTCCTGAAGTAGTTGTTGTCGAATTTATTTGGTGTCTGTAAATCAAGTGGCTCCAAGTTATTATCATTATCATTACTTGGAGTCTGTGGGCATTTGCTCCTAAGGTTGGCTGCAAAAGTAGCGTCTATGTTTGAGTTATTGGCGTATATCATGTCCCTAAATCTTAGACATCGTGCCTACCCGATTATATGAGAGCCTACAAGACAACAATCATTTCAAAATTCAGATATTAGACGGTTGGCGTGGGATCCTGTAAAATGGTCAAATTTCCTAGGAAATTTATTTCAACTAACTAAACTATATTATGTACAACTATTTTTCTTTAACTGAAAAGCACTTGCATCCAGTTTTAGAAAGACAAATTAGATCAGGGAAAAAAAAAGGTTTAGGAAGACTGATGCAACTAATGTAGATCAGACACGGGTGTGCATTAGTTAGGAAAAGGTTGTGCATGACTAAAAAAACAGTTTAACCAAAGTCTGAATTTCATAACAGGGAATTGGAAAGAGATACGATAATATGATTCACAGTCTTTTTTTTTTTTTTTTTTCAAATTAATTAAAGATCATTACTATGGTATCTACTGTTTTTATTTGGTCCTGCCCGATCTTAAGACAAGTTGTACCCTGTGTGAGAATGCTCCCAACAAAATGATTGTGGGTTCAAGTCTTACTTAAGACATGTGAGATCTATTTATTGTAAGATAGTTAGTTGCCTTTAAATAATAATAATAATAATAATAATAATAATAATAATAATAATAATAATAATAATAATAATAATAATAAATAAAAAAAAATTACTTTAGTCTTATTTAATAATAATTAATCAAAAATCCGTTATATAATAAGTATATCATAATTCTTGAAAGGAATAATAAAGGGTTAATGGTAGCGTAGGGATTGCACCAGGCTTTACCTCTCGAGGGATCTCGAGAAGCTTACAACCCCCACCAGGCAGTGTACCTGATCGATGTAGTATAGTATAATGACAAGTGCCGGGGGATTGATCGTTCAGCTAGGAATAGTGTCACTAGGATTAGAAAACCTAAAGACTAGGTCTAGAGATGGGGGATGATTCTTTTTGTATTTTTTAGTTTTTATAAAAGCAAATAAAAATCTCGGTTTTGAAGGAGTTGGGCGAAATTAGTTGCTAATCAACTAACCCAATACTAAAGATGCAATCAAAATAAAATACTAAAAATGAAAATAAACTAAATTAAACTAGAGTTGTGAGCAATATATGGGAGAATTGTGTTTACTTAGATTTCACTACTCCCTAGACATCTTTTACATGTTAATTACTTGTTACAGTTGCGTGGATGACGGATTGTATTCCTTAATACCATTCATGAGGTGGCGTACTTACTTCCCCAATCCTATGAGCGCCTACTTCACTCCTATGTCGAGCCGGCTAAGAAGCTCCTAATATGGGATCACTAGAATTTGCTCATGCATTAAATACAACCAATAAAACCTAGTACACATCAGTTCATGTTTCCTAAGACGTTCAAGCATGTTACACAATGGAGATCTGCCAGTTTTCTTAAGCCTAACATTGAAATCATTCAACCAATACAACTATAAATAAGTAATCAACACATAATTAACATCTAGGTTTCAGTACATCTAAGCAAACACATGATAGATCTAGCCTAGCATGTTGAAATCAAGACAAGCATAAGATAAATTCAAACAACACATAGACATATTGATTGAATTAAGAGAAGACTTATCTCAATTGAACATGAAAGGATTCAAGGGGTGAAAACCCTTGAAAATACTGTAAAATACGACCTAGGGTTTACAAAGTTTGGCCCTAGTATTCTCCACACAAGTTCCTCTTTTTATGAATGAAAAATAGAAAACTATATATAGATTTTGATAGGTGACGGCATCAAGAACAAAAGTCTGACGCCGTCATCTCGCCGCCAAATAGTTTCTCGAACTGCCTAGATCTGGGTCTGACGCCGTCATGTATACTCCTTATGCAGGCCGTCACCAAAAATAGTCTTGACGCCCTTGTTGTGACGCCTTCAAGTTTTCACTGGGTCGTCATGGATTTTACTCTTGACGCCGTCATGATTGTCTTCTTGACGCCGTCAGGTACTGTTCTCACCATGGAAAATTAAGTCTTTGTCGTTTTCTTCACTTTTATGCTCCAAAAATGTCCGAATTGCTTCCTTTTCCAGAATTCACTCCCAAAGTACCTAAAATCACAAAAGTAACGATTTAGGGCAATATTTGATCAAATAAATTCAATTCCGGGCTTAAATGACCCCCTAAAAGTGGTTCATTTTTCGCCTCATCAATTAAACATGGATATGACGAATTTTTTTAAAAGCATGGATCTAACCTGATAAAGCAACCATGTCTCTTACGCTAAGTCCCTTTCGATCAAAGCTTGCAATTAGTTCAGTAAGATTATTATTCCCTCGTGGAAGATCAGTAACAACTTGAGACGCGTTTGAACCTGTAGAGTCTCTTCTTCCAAGCTTTACTTCCCATGATGGACCGCCCACCTACATATTTATATTTTGATCAAAGCCACATATATATCTTTTATCATGCACATCCTTAGTTTAATTATCAGTATAATAATTATAGATTTAGTGAAACTTTAGGTAAGCAACTGATATATGATTTTGTTATTACCTCAACCGAAGCATCACGAGCTGCAACAGCTAGTATATCTGCACATGAAACAATTAGATTGGATGGTATATGACATTATAAAACTACCAAGTGTAATTGCATTTGCACTTACCGGAGTTGCCGCAACACAAATGGAATTAGAGTAGAATACCATTTAATCTATATTGGATCATTCGCTAGAATCACCATTCTCAACTAGTTCAACTTTCAGATAGATGTGTTTTCTAAGTGTGGTAAGTTTAGTGTTTTTATAGGTTTGGTCGCTAAATGATTTTGTGCTGGCGTATGGGATAGTTATCTTGTTTGGTTTGATATTGCAACACATAATGGTTTGTTGTAGATGCCTTTAAAGCACCTAGATAGTAGGGTGATTCGAAGCCTACAAGTAAATAGATTAGGTACGTTATCTTAAGATGAAAAATGTTCTATTAAGTAGTTGCTACAATGATATATGAATGGCGGGCATCTCGCTCTACCTCTAGGTATAGATTAAAAGATTAAAGAACAAGGAGTCATATAGTCAACACACAGAAAGTCGTTCAAAATTTAATTATAATGCATAACCCTCTTTAATTAGTCTATTCAGGAAATTAAAGTATTGTCAAAATTGCATAATTTGTGTAATCTTTGACATACTAACTGTTTATAAAAAGCTTCGGACGCTAAGAGTTTGTGGCCTTAACAAATTACACAGTTTGACCCGTTAAGTAACCCGGCTGAGTTTTCAACCTCGAACGAACACGAACCTAAAGCTTTAGTAATAACTTGAGGAGCTTGTATCATAATATAACCTTAAAAGACAATAAACAGCTAAAACATTATAAAACTTGTTGGAATTACTACATAAGTTTCTAGATATAACAAGAAGACTGTAAGCAATTGAAATTTATGATATCCCGTTGAAACTAAAGAATTTCTTCTTTAGCAGGTTTTCAATCTAAAATCACTTGTCTGCTGTCATAAGCAATACCTGAGGAGCACTACCAAATAGATCATCTGGGGTTGATGTGCATAATAGTACGAGATCCACATCACTTGGATCAACCTCTGCCATCTCAAGGGCTTTCTGAGCTGCCTCAACAGCCAATCCTGTCATTCTATCCTTCCCTGCGAACAGATAATAGAAATTAATGTCCTATCAGTATATAAAGTATAAACTATTTCTAGTTGTCATTTTTGGATCATTTTTGATGGTATAATTGCAAAGAAAAAAGCTTATGACACTTTCAATCGTTGTAGTTGTTCCAATGAACCTCAAAGATAAGCACAAAATTGCTTGTATATGTAGTTTCCTGGATCGAGACACGTATAACAAATCTTTTGACCCTTCCCGTTACCCTTATCTGGATTTTCAATAATACATGCGTCAACAGCGGTTTGAAAAGCATTATTATAGTGCAAGTCAACAAACATATCGTATACGCAACAAACCATGTGAAAAAAACTACGAGACATACAGTTTCACATGTTAACAAGTTACGAGACATATTTTCACATGTGAAAAAAACTACACATTACATCAAACACTTGGTGTGCAACGAAAAACACCGACAAATTACAAGCTTATTTGGATCTATATCTTCATATTCTTCATCAACCTTTACAAAATCATCTAAATTATTCATCCAGATAACTAATTACTAAAAAATTATAAACACTAAAAATAATTTGCCTAGAATACGTGAATAAAAAATATTCATTAATAAAAAACTTAAATTCATACTTACAATGTATCTCTGTTTAGTAATTTTGTATTTTTCATCTTCTTCGTGTTCTGGGTTGGATGATTGTTTTGTTATAATTGTTAATTGTGAGATTTTTTCCGTTTTTGATTATGATGATTGTGATTAGCGCTGGTAATTTTTATGGTGGTGATAGGTGATGAACACGGTGGTGGTTAGTGATAAATATGGTGGTGGTCAGCAGTGGAAGTAGGTGGTGGTCGGCGGTGGAAATAGGTGGTGGTCGGCAGTGGAAGTAGGTGATGGTAGGCGGTGGTAGTAGGTGGTGATAACTGGTAAATTTTGAGAGCGTATTTGGGATTTCACACTTTTAAATTTGACATGTGTGTGTTTTTTTATTTTATAGTGGTATGAAATGCGTCAGTTTAATTTTTGGACTGATTTTAGCCATTAGATCTAAAAAAAGGAGGGATTAGATGGATGGCTAGGATCTCTTCTCGCGTTCCCACAAAATTTAGATTTCTCACATGAATGGCCCTATATATATATATATATATATATATATATATATATATATATATATATATATATATATATATATATATATATATATATATATATATATATATATATATATATATATATCCAACTAGCTTCATAACCCGCCCGTTGGGTGGGTTCGCTTCACACAAATATGGATAAATACTAAATGGACGTAAATTAATATTCTAACAGCAAAATATCATAAACACAAAACAGCCACAAACTACCTTGTTAGTTTTATACAAAAAATATTGAATATGTTGTATATACAAAACAATGGTTCCTATTCAAATACGAAATTAGACTTCTTTGTAAACAACGTTTGTAGCTAAGTTGGAATAGTTGCCTTGTATATTACTGTTGGTTGTTCGTCCTCATAAATCGCTAAATACATGAAGCTTGCATGAGAGTTGCAGCTTAATTAGAATGCAGATCCAGTGTACTTGGTTTGCTCAAGCATTACATTTTTGGCTTCGGTTTTCAAAGCTAAAATTTCTTTAATTTTTGCTTTGTGTTACAAAAGGTTTGATGATAGAAGTGTATAGCCTTACAAAAGAATTGACGTGATCATGAATGTGTTGGCAAAAGAGCAGGATTCACCAAAAGTTGAAATAGAGTTGCTGGCCAAATTGCTTTGAAATTACATTAGCGCCTAATTTCCTTCCATGTAGAACTTCGAAAGCGTGTGATCTCCCCACTAAGTATCTCATCGAGCTGATGAAGATCCTTTTTATTTCAACTATGACCTTTACCAATCCCTAGTGTCATCAGCATGAAGTAAGCATTTTCGGGCGTTACCGTCATCAGGACACCAATCAAATATAGTATGTGCGTCAACCAAAATGTACTTTCACGCATAATATATAGATACATGCTTATTAAAATAAATACACACCTTGCCCAAGTAAAAAGGACACCATCACTTTTTTTTTCCGTAGACTCCCCCAGATCCTTGCGGTCACGCTTGAGAACATGTGCTCCTAGTACTTTATCTACTATACCTATTGAAAACCAACACAATATAGAAATTTTAACATCAGGTTACTTTGTTTAGACTTTTTCATAAAATAAGTTCTAGTATTATAAATGACACAATAACTTTTTTTTCAATATTGGTATTGCTAATTCTTAAGTTTATTCTCAACATGTTTAGGTCCATCCTAATGATTTTGGTTGCTGCGCAAACATGCATCTTCCATGTGGCCAAGGCTAAACAAAATTTTTCACTATCTGTAATCCCAGACAACTACACGGCATTCAGATATGTATAATAAGATATTTCTTAGACATTTTCCGGACCAACTTGAAATATTCTGTTTATTTTAAAGATCTATTTGAAAAGTCGCCACAAAAATGCAGTTTCATGCTATTTAAGAAATCTAAAGTCATGTTCCAACTATATGACAACATGCTACGAATGAATCTGGCTAAATATAATACAAACATTTCAGGCATCTTGATTTATATAATATAAGCTATAAACTTCTGATCTATTTGTCAAGTCAACTTTCATACCAGATATGTGGTTACAACTCGTTGCATATAGTATCAGTCGTTAACAACCCGTTGCTCAGACTTTGATAGGATCATCTACAGTATTCGACACCATTGTCAAGCAGACTCTATAGCCATTACAATAACTTTAAAAAATTTGTGAAAGCAAATCAGATTGAACTCAAGAAAATATACCTTTCAAATATGAATGATCTGCAATTTTCAAAATTACCAGGTATTTTGATTTCAAAACCAACATACTTAGTGACAATTTGTAGCTTGTAAACATTCTTGTTTATGCTTGTAAAATGAATGATCTGCCAACCAATTCACAAAATACATCAAAACTAATAAGTTGCTACAAAATAAACAACTACCATATAATCTCAAACAAACTCAAAATCTAGGTAAAAAGCCTATTTCATGCGTTACTCTAAATACTCCATATTAGAGAACCACTTTCAAGAGCCAATTCCAAATACCAATCTATGTAACACATTCTACACATTACTTTTACGCAATTTCATCAAAAAAAACCTGTAAGAAACCTCGTCAGGGCGTCAACAACAACGCCACGACTACTCCTCCCAGATTTAGGTTGATTATCTCATTAGAAAAATAAACAAATACATAATTTCTTTTATTTAAAGACGCAAAAAACAAATACCTTGCGAAGATAATACATAAGAATCATCCTGTCGATCTTCCTACGTATCTCCATTACTTTCAAGAGCCAGTCAAAGCTGAAACCGAAAGAGAACCTAAAACCATCATTACTCCCGGAAATCAAATTAGATGTTGCTTGATCGTACATGTTCTCAGGCCTATATGAACAACCATCATTAACATACTTCAGCAAATTAGCATTCTACTAATTCACAATTTGATTAATCAGAAAATCTGAATGAAAAAGTACTTATAGGGCATTCATAATAGATGTTGGAGTTGCACCTTGAGTAGCAGATGGAACAAATATAGGCCTACAATCAGACAGGAAGTACAATAACTAGCAAGAAATATTAAAACCAAATAGCAAAAAAAACCTATGTGAAACAGCAATATCTAAAAAGTTTACACACTTGCAATTCAGAGCAACCAACTGAATGCACTGGTGTTTATTCTCGTTGTGGTTCTGAGTGCTTTTCGTGCTGGAAATCAGCGTGAGCGTGTGTGCTGTATGAAAAAAACCTATGTGAAGCAGCAATATCTAAAAAGTTTACACACTTACAATTCAGAGCAACCAACTACATGCACTGGTGTTTAATCCCGTTGTGGTTCTGAGTGCTTTTCGTGCTGGAAATCAGTGTGAGCGTGTGTGTTGTATGAAATATTCACTTTGTACCACAAATCACTCTCTGAGGGCATGGAGTGTCTCATTTTCAGGTGGTTTTAAGCTAAATGTCAATTGGTGTGTAACATTCTCAGAACGTCTTGATGATTCTTTAGTATCCTTTGAAGCTGAAATAAATATAACTTTATAAGGATTATTATATCTACAAACGCACACAACTAAATAAGTTGGAAATTGTAAATCAACGTTATACCAGCTTAAAATTGAAAGCTTTACCAGCGTAAACACGACTCCGAAGCTTCTGAAGAGGACTTCCACAATCCCTTTTTGACGACTGCCTTCATTGTTTTTCCGAAATTAAATGTGGCAGTATCACCTTCTCACAATTCAATGCGACAAACAGGAAATCATTAAACCTAAGTCAACATTAAATCCATCCAGATTTGTCAGAAATGTAATGGAAACCAAAACTTATTAGAGAAAGCATAAAACCATATCAGATATATCGGACTTGAAGCAACTGAGATTGGCAAGAAATTTCTTGTTAGTAGCTTTATTTCTGCCTGTGTCGACTTAGTTTATGTTGAGTTGGAATATTCAGTTGTTCCATCAGTAAATATTCTCGTTTAGTTCCTGCAATGGATTTTGCAATAATTTTAATGAACAAATAGATTCGGTGTTCTCGTTTAGTTCCTCGGTTTAACTCAGTCATTGACGTGACATATAATAAACTATTTCAAAAATTAATCTAAATATTATAATGTATACAGATATATCAAACAACATACCTGCAACTTGAACCCCTGAAAATCATAATTTGAATCCCAAATTTTCATCATTTGATGTTCATCATGGTGCTAGTAAATTTTTTATAACCATATCCATGGTCTTGCCAAATATATATATATATATATATATATATATATATATATATATATATATATATATATATATATATATATATATATATATATATGGGAAAACATAGCTACATTACAAATGTAGCCAATTGGCTACATTTCTTTTGAAAAAAGTTTTAATAATGTACAGTTCAGTCCCTGCGGTAAGTCTTTGACACATATTTTCCCCCTGTCCCCACCCTTTTTATCAAAGAAAATGTAGCCAATTGGCTACATTGTAATGTAGCTATGTTTTCCCCATATATATATATATATATATATATATATATATATATATATATATATATATATATATATATATATATATAATATATATATATATATATATATATATATATATATATATATATATATATATTATGAGAAGGGTTCTTAAGATGAGAATGGTAGGAAGGATTGTGGGAGTGACATGTGTCACTTTGCCACATCATATGACATGTGTCACCCCCACCCCCACCCACCCCCCCCCCCCCCACCCATGAAATATTTTTTTCCCGCCAAAAAAAAAAATTTTTTTGGCAAAATTTTTTTTCCTGCCAAAATTACTGCATCACGGTTATAAAGTTGCTGCATCACATTTATAACTGTGATGCAGTAACTTTTTATACTGCATCACATTTATAAAGTTACTGCATCACATTTATGATGCAGTAACCGTGATGCAGTAAAATCATAACTGTGATGCAGTAACCGTGATGCAGTAACAGTGAGGTAGGAAACGTGATGCAATAACCGAGATGCAGTAAAATCATAAGTGTGATGCAGTAAAATCATAACTGTGATGCAGTAACCGTGATGCAGTAACAGTGAGGTAGGAAACGTGATGCAGTAACCGATATCCAGTAAAATCATAAGTGTGATGCAGTAAATTTTGGCGGGAAAAAAAATTAAAAAAAAAATTTCGGGGGGGGGGGGGGGGGGGGGGCTGGGGTGGGGTGACACATGTCATGTCATATGATGTGGCATGAGGATGATACATGTCACTCCCACAATCCTTCCTACCCTTCTCATGCCACTTAAATTTTACTTTTATATAGTACCAACTCGTCACTCCAATCTAAGTTCTAAATAATTTATCCTTTAAAGTAGTACCAACTCGTCATATTTTTGCTCTTGTTTGTCAATGTTTTGGCGTTCTTCAAATGGATCGACCATTAAAAAAAAATCAAATATCAACCAATTTTGCAATTCAAAACAAACATCAGTAACAATGAAAAAAAAATAAGAATCCAACTGACATCATAAAACCGTGATAAAAAGAAATTGAAAGCATAGTAGCATTGATAATTGAACACCTTAAGCAATGCAAATTCAAGTTGATTCTTTTAGGTTTTCACGATTGTTGTTTTAGATCATATTGAACAACAACGATTGTTGAAACATTTATATTGAAGATTTGTAAATACTTAGCAAATGTGTCTGAAACGTATGCAACAACATGAGTTCAAATGAGGGTAAACCACGTTTCACATACATCTTTATAAATTTGTATCATCTTCATCGTAAAAACCAAATCAACGTCACTAAATATCACAACATACTTTCAACATCATCTCAATGCTGAAATTTTATGCTAATACTAAAGAGGTAGAATTATTTAAATGAAAAAAGAATTAACTATAAAGTTCATAAATTGATGGTATTATTAAAAACAACTTACCTGATATTGACAATGAAAACATGAATGAAGAACTCTTAAAAAAACATTTTGATGTTGTGAATGGATCAAAACAACCAAATCGAAAGAAAAGCTCGTTAAATGACTTTCAAAAATCGTTAAATCAAGAGAAGCGTTTGTTCATAGGAAGGGGTGGATTAGTGTTCATTATTGCTTGTTTTGACTCATCCAAAACTGATTGGCATGAGTTGGGCTACAAGTTTTCAAATGGGCCGATATAATAGGAGCTTTCAGCATAAGCTTCGTTAGTTATTAAATTTCGTTTTTAGCTTAACAAAAATCACATAATTAACTTAACAAACTGATTGGCATGAGTTGTGCATTAGTTTCCAGCCTTTCAACACAATATTCTCTCTCATTTGACAATTTTTAAACTTTCAACATTCAACATTTTCAACTTTGACCATTTTCTCTTTATATGTAGTTAAGATTTAAGATCATTTAAGGACCAAATTTTTTTACATACTAAGGGATTAATCTCCACCATCCATCTTTATTTGATTTAATTGATGAGATTAATTTCAACAATTTAAAAAATCCACTTTAATCTTTTTTTTTAAATATTAATATCTTTCAAACCGTTAATCGTTAAGCGAAAAAAAATACCGTTACAACGAGCATTTAATTATCTTTCTATAGATAGGCATTTCGATATACTTTCGACAAAATTATTTTTTTTCGTGTTTTTCATATTTTTTTTCGTTACTGAAATTTGCATGAAAAATTATATGTGATTTAACACTAATATCACATGTGATATTATATATCACATGTGATTTAACATTAATATCACATGTGATATTACATATCATATGTGATTTAACACTAATATCACATGTGATTTTTTTATGCAAATTTTAATAATGAAGAAAAAAATGAAAAAGTGTGAAAAAACGAAAAAAAAAATATCGAAAATATATCAAAGTGACCGTCTATATAAAGATAATTAAATGTTCGTCGCGATTGTGTAATTATTTTCGTTTAACGATTAACAATTTAAGAGATATTTAAATTATAAAAAATATGTGATATATTAAAAAAATATATATATATTAACCATTGATTTCATTTAAATGAATGGAAGAAATAAGTCTATATAAAATAACTATTCTCAATTGTTACTGGAAAATTTGATTTTTTTAAATTGCATTCATTTATATTTCTCGAGAGTTTGAAATTCTCCGCCATCCGGTTTTTCCATTTTGTTTGCATCATTTTTATTTAATTGGCTTTATTTCTCCTTACCAAACACACCCGAAGGTAGCAAAACTCAAATATGGTTTGTCTATACACGTGTCATGAAAATAAGTCGACTGCATGTCTGCATCATATGCTCGGACAAACAAGAAGAAAAGTACGGAGTATATATCATGCATTCATGTCTGTTGATACAAAAGTTGGGCGTACCTGATTGTTGGGCTTTGCTCTTATATCAATTCGTTCCTTAGCACTTTGTTACCTGCGTACTAAGAAAATAAACAACACCGTTAGGCTTATCGAGGGATTGTCTCCCCCGATTAGACTCCGGCGTGAGAGTAAGTAATCGAATTTAGGTTTTGGTTTAAGAGTTTAGGGATTCCGTCAATCGTACCTTCAATGAGAATCGTATGATTCTATATATAGGGGCTAAGAAACCGTGTTTCTTGCTCCTTACTCTACGCACGCATGGTGCTTATCCGAGGTAAGGATATCTATTCCTTGAATAGATGATCCTTATCGGATATCCGGTGAGTTAGATTGGGCCTTTGGGCTTCATAAGCCCAAGCGTTGATACTGCGGCCCATACCATTTGTCATGGTAGCCCATTCGTGATGGGCTTAAGCATAAGTAATGTCTATCATTTGGGCTTGCGGCCCAAATATAGGCTATACGTCATCATGTCCCCCCAGTCTAGTATGCGCGGCACGTAGCCGCGAGTACTAGACTTAATGTAAGCAGCGGTAAGCGTGGCGGGATAATGAACAAATTGTTACCGCCTTTTTGGAGGTGCAATGCACGTAACAGGTTCAAAATAGTTACCTCGGTAATTGGGGGTGGTGTCCACGTATCACTTGGGATTCGGGAAAAAGTGTTGTACCTTTTGATCTTCTAGCCACACGTTTACTGTGAGTGGGATCCACGTGGGCGTGAATTAGGGTTTTTACCACCCTATATAAGAGTGCCGTCCCCCTTTATTTTCACCACACAGTAAAATACACACACAACCACTATTCATCTTCTTCATTTTGAGAGCGTTTTTGCTAGAAAACCTTTGAACTTCTGTAGGTAATCTTTGTGTGCGTCCACTTAGTTTTAAGATGAACATGGTCGCTCAATTAGAGGAGTTTCGCTCTGCGTTGTCTGTTGAGGATGTGATGCGCTTTTCTTCCGACTTTTTTGTGCCTTTGGATGTGCATTCAGAGGTGCCAGATGTCGATGCGTGTATAGCCGACTTCCCCGAAGGGAAGATAGGTTTATACACGAAATTTTTCGAGTACGCTAACTACCGCGTACCTATATCTATATTTCTGAGCGATTTGCTCAATCACTATTGCCTCCACATCTCTCAGCTGCACTGTATAGGTGCGGCGAAGGTGTCGAATTTTGAGGTAAACTGCCGTTTACTAGCGATAGAACCAACTGTAGATTTATTCCGCTCCTTTTACCACTCAACATGGTCGAACGGTTGGGTGTCCTTTGCGAAGCGCCCGCGAGCGTTTCAATGTTATACGGAGAAGGTTGACGCCCTCAAGAATTGGAGGGAATTTTTCTTTTGGGAAGACGACGTGGTCTTTCCTTCCAATTTTGAGTTTTATACTCAGGCGTCTTTACCAAGGGATGGGCATCCCGCACCCGGTTCCTATAGTATTGCTGACGCGCAGACGTTAAATGCCAATCGATTGGCCATTAACCCCTATCCGGAGGAGTTTTTGGTGCATGTAGGATTGAGTCGCGCGTATTTTGGCGCAGCGGATGAGGTTCCCACTTTCCTGAGTGAGGATGGCCGGGGTGGGTGTTCATCCTTTGTAATTGTTTGTAAGTTTTTCATCCTTTTTCTTCGCGCATTTACCAACTAATCTTTCGTTGTTTTCTTGCTTCATTTTTATATGTGCAGAGATGGACTTATTCGCAGTGGTGAAGCTTGATAAGCCAAAGCAGGTGACCATAGGGGTGCGTCCTCTGAGGGAAGGGGAGCTGCCTTTGCTGGAAGCGACCGCGGGGCGTTTGACTGTTTTGCCTGCGACAGTCCCCGAGGACACGCCACCACTTGTGGTGACGCCCGTCCAGAGTATGGCGCCAGAGGTAGTGGTGGCGCCCACTGTGGTGCCTGAAGTGGAGGTGGCGCGCGAGGAGGCGCGCTCAGGGTCATCTGACAGTATTCGGATCCTGAAACCTGAGGAGGTGTTGAGGGAAGAGGTTGCGCAGAACTTGAAGCGCAAGGGAGAGGCTGGAACCAGTGGCACCAGCAAGAGGCGTCGACACGTCATCAAAGACGCAGAGTCGAACGCGGAAGAAACTTCGACCTCCGGCGCACGGTTGAAGGCTGATGCTTCTCCGTTTCTGTAAGTATGCATTTCTTCTCTCTTTTTTTTTTTTTGCAATTACTTGTTGTAATTTTTTGTTGACTGTCTTTGTTCCGTAGGGATGACGACGCGAAGGACGATGAAGTATCCTCTCCGCAGAATGAAAACAAGGGAGAGGATACCTTGGCAGCTGATGGTGGTGAGGCGCAGCAACTTCTTGATGAGTTGGCTGCGACTACTGCCCGTCAGGCTGAGCTGGTGGCGCAGCTGAAGGGAAAGCGCGTTGGGGAGAGTCGTGCTCTGGCCCAGAAGGAAGAAGAGTTGGAGAAGCTGCGCGTGCTATTGGCGGGCGTGCAGGCTGAGCTCGGGGAGTCAAGGGCGTATGGGGAGAAGATGGCTCAGGACAAGATGAGCATCTTGGCTGATCTGCTACATGCGAGGGCATGCAACGAGCAGATAAAGGCCAAGGCATCATGGTCTGTGTCGTTTCTTGAGGAAAAAAGGTCTGAGCATTATGCTAGCCTGCAAGAGTTCAAGGAGCGCATGGAGAAGACGCTCGTGATGTATGAGGAGAAGCTGCGCGCACTTAGCATTGAGTACGACGAGGAGCTGTATCCTCATCTCATGTCTGTGATTGCTGAGCGCAGGTATTCTTACACCCTTATCTTTTAGAATTGTTTTCTTCACTCCATTTTATCTTATCTTGTTACCACTTTGTGAATGCAGGTGGTTGATCAGCCATGGGCTTCGTCTGGCAGCTCTAAGTACTTTAGAGTCTGCGGAGGTGGTGGAGGCCTTTGGGAAGGTTGTCCACTGCGCGATGGCGCGTGGCCGTTCGCAGGCGATGGAGGAGCTCCGTGAGGCCAAGTTGCTGGAGAAGGATTTGGCGGAGATTCCTGGTTATAGCTCAACGGCGTACGATGAGCTGGTGGAGGCGATGGCGGGGCTGAAGGTTCTTGAGCTGCCGCATATAGGGAAATTGGAGCGCGACCAAGATGACCCTATAGCTGTGCTGATGGCCGGTTTAACTTTGCAGCGCCATCTTGAGAAGAATGCGGAAGAGGAGTTAGACTATTATCTAAAACCTGATGTATCGCAGCTTCAAGTCCCAGTTTTTGCGCGGCCCCGTGATATCCTCAAGCCTTTTGCTCTGGAGAAGGAAGTCCCCTTGAAGGAGGTGCTGGAGCAACATGCGCAGAGGGCTGCTGTGAAGAAGGGTATCAAGGGCAAGGCCGTGATGTGCGGTATTGGCGCTGCACACCTTCCTAGATCAGATGGCGTGGCTGTAAGTGTTCCAACCGTATCGATGCAGGATGCCATAATCTTGAGTAAGTTGAAGGAAGGGAGTTCCGCCGCTCCAGAAGAGAGCCATGATCACCGCCATAGCATATAGGTTGTTTGTGAACTTATGTATTTTGTCCTTGTAATTTAATGAATATGGAATAAAATACATTTTGTTATAAGCTCGTAACTTAAATATACTTGCATTGTTTGCTAAGTTTGATTATTTTACTAAGTCTTTTAAGTGCGTGACTTAAATATACTTGCATTGTTTGCTAAGTTTTATTTTTGACTAAGTCTTTTAAGTGCGTAACTTAAGTATACTTGCATTGTTTGCTAAGTTTTATTTTTGACCAAGTGTCTTGGCTCGTTATATTGCTAAGCTCGTACGGTGTACTTGGTATATGCGCATCCGTCGTGGGGTGCGCATATGAAACTTACTTTGACGTCTCAAGAGTAAGGCGCTTAGCAAGGATACGTGATCCAATGTTGATGGGTTTGCAACCCTCTTATTCAACGAGTAAATTAGTAGGTTAACTCATCCTTTATGCCTTCGTGGGTCTTTAAGTGGTGCATGCACGCCATGTAGGCAAAAAATATAAGATAGACAATATTGACATATATGCAATAAAGTAAAAGTGCGCTATGGAGTTAGCTAGAAACCATAACATTTTATTAATACTTGCAAGTTTATTGAAAAAATGGAAAACATAATTCCTAAGAAAGAAAAGAAAGACAAACACTTATTGGGCACCGCGTAGGGTGTGAGTGTGTTTGTGTAAGGGCCGTAGCCTAAAAGTAACATCTTTTGAGATTACAGATGTTCCAAGTGCGCGCTAGGTCGTGACCTTCCATATCGCGCAACCTGTATGCGCCGTTGCCGAGCGCGTCTGTGACCTCGTAAGGTCCTTCCCATTTGGGTCCGAGCTTGCCTGTGTCTTCTACGTGGCTCGCGTCATTGGCGCGGTAAACAAAGTCTCCTGGTCTGAATGAAGTATTTTTGACTTTTGCATCATAATACTTCTTCATTTTTGCCTTAGCCTTTGCTTCACGTATAGCTGCGCGTTCGCGTCTTTCTTCCAGTATATCTAAGTCTATGCGCCGTTCCTCGTCATTTGTTGTGACGTTGACCTCTGCCGTGCGTATAGTTGGCATTCCTATCTCGGCTGGTATGACGGCTTCTGTTCCATAGACTAAGGAGAATGGCGTGTCGCCAGTACTGGTTTTGATTGTCGTGCGATGCGCCCACAAGACGTGCGAGAGCTCATCTACCCATCTTCCTTTATGTCTGTCAAGGCGCGCTTTTATGCCTTCGCCTAGACTGCGATTAGCGCGCTCAACTAGGCCATTGGTTTGTGGGTGTTTGACTGAAGCAAAGTGTTGTGTGATGTTTAATTGTGCGCACCAATCTTTGAATGGGTTATCACAGAATTGTTTTCCGTTGTCTGATACGATCTCGCCTGGTAGGCCGAAGCGACAGACAATATTGTCCCAGACAAAGCGTTTTACTTGGTTTCCCGTAATGTTCACCACAGCTTTTGCTTCAATCCACTTTGTAAAATAATCTATGGCTACGATGAGGAATTTTACTCCTCCCGCTGCGACGGGAAAAGGTCCTGCGATGTCGATACCCCATTTGTAAAATGGCCATGGTGAGGTGATTGGTGTTAGCTCGTGCTGTGGTCGGCGCGGAATAGGTCTATGTACTTGGCAGTTGCTGCACTTTCTTATTAGGTCGCGTGCGTCGCGGTGCATTGTTGGCCAATAGTATCCTGCCCTTAAAGCGCTTGCCACCACGGATCGCGGTCCTGAGTGCATACTACATGATCCAGCGTGAAGTTCGCGGAGTACATAGTCTGCTTGAAGGGGTCCAACACATCTGAGCCATGGTTGTAAGAAAGATCGCCGATAGAGTACGTTGTCGCGGAATTCGAATCGTTGCGCTGTGCGCCGTATTCTTCGAGCGTCTTTATTATCTTGGGGTAGGGTTCCCTTGCTGATAAATTCGATGATAGGTGTCATCCACGTGGGATCTTGTTCTTCTATCACCGTTGATATTTCCATATCAAGGATGGACTTGTTCTTTAAGGTTTCCACCAATACCTGTTTTGAAAGGTGTGCGAAGCTTGTAGATGCGATCTTGCTGAGTGCGTCCGCCTTTCTGTTTTCCCCTCTAGGTACTTGTTTTATTGTGAACCTATCGAAGTTTTTGATCAGAGACTTTGTCTTTTCCAGGTATTGGATCATATGATCATCCTTGGCCTCGTATTCTCCTAACACGTGGTTAGCGACTAGCCGAGCATCTACGTTTGCCTCTAGGTTGCGTACACCCATTTGAATTGCGATGCGTAGTCCGGCCAGTAGGGCTTCATATTCTGCCTCATTGTTTGTGGCTGTGAACTCGAAGCGTAGCGCATAGGTGAATTTCATACCTTCTGGATTTGTAAGAATGAGTCCTGCGCCTGATCCATCTGCGCATGAGGATCCATCGGTGAACAGTGTCCATGGTTCCTGTAGATCCGTTTTTGCTGCAGATGTTGGGCTGTCGCCCTCTGGCTTCTCCACGATAAAATCAGCTAAAACTTGCCCTTTGATAGCAGTGCGCGGCCTGTATGAGATGTTGTACTCACTGAGCATTACACTCCATTTTTGTAAGCGTCCCGATGCATCTGGTTTAGAGATAACTTGTTTAATTGGCTGATCAGTGATTACCGCAATTGGATGCGCTTGGAAGTATCTGCGCAGTCTTTTGGCGGCGAACACTAAAGCCAAGACCAGTTTTTCCATGGCGTTGTAGTTAACCTCTGTTTTCTTTAAGGCTTTGCTTACGAAGTATATGGGTGTCTGGACGGAGTCTCTATCTGTCAATAGTACTGCGCTAACTGCTCCGTGGGTTGCTGATAAGTACATGATTAGTTCTTCCCCTTGTCGCGGTGCGACTAGTTTGGGAAGAGATGCCAGATGATGTTTGAGTTGTTGGAAAGCTTCCTCCGCTTCATTGGTCCAACGAAAGTCTCCCTTTTTTGTACACTTCGTGAGTGTTTTAAAGAGAGGAAGGGACTTGTCCGCTGACTTAGATAAGAAGCGATTCAGCCCTGCCAGCTTTCCATTCAGTGATTGGACTTCTTTGAGTGTGCGCGGGGAGGGGAGATCAATAACAGCCTTTGTCTTCTCTGGGCATGGTTTGATTCCATCGAGTTCTATTAAGTATCCGAGGAACATGCCTTCAGTTGCGCCAAAGGTGCACTTTTTTGGATTCAGTTTCATGTTTATCCGCCCCAACGTTCGGAATGTTTCATCGATGTCGCGCACTAACTCATCCTCTGTATGGCTTTTTATAACAAGGTCGTCCACGTAGACTTCCAAGTTGCGGCCTACTTGTTTTTCGAAAGCTGTGTCCACCAGCCGTTGGTATGTCGCGCCTGCGTTCTTTAAGCCAAAAGGCATTTTTGTATAGCAGTATACCCCTTGACTGGTGTGGAAAGCTGTTTTTTCTTCATCCTCCACTGCCATTTGGATTTGGTGGTACCCTTTATATGCGTCTAGGAAGCACTTGAAGGGGTATCCACATAAGGATTCAACCTTCCAATCAATTTCTGGCAATGGATAGCAGTCTTGCGGGCATGCTTTATTGAGATCCGTGAAGTCCACGCACATCCTCCAGCTACCATCGCTCTTCTTTACCATGACTGGGTTAGAGAGCCAGTCGTGGTAGTACACCTCGCGCATGATGCCCGCATCTACTAACTTGTGTACTTCTTCCAAAATAGCTTTTGCACGATCTGGAGCCTGGCCGCGCTTCTTTTGTCGTATTGGAGGGTATCCTTGTCGGATTTGTAGTTTGTGCTCTGTGATAGAACGAGGCACTCCTGTCATATGCTTTGGTTCCCATGCAAAGATGTCTAGGTTCTTTTGCAAGAGTGCGCATACGGCTGCTTTACCTTTGTCAGATAAAGATCCTCCAATCGAAACTTGTTGTTCCGGATAGTCTGGATGAATAGCGACCTTTAAATTTGGCGATTTTTCCGTGCGCTGTTCTGGAATAGTATCTGCTTCAGTTGTCACTGCGATACATTCTCTTGGTGGTACCGTTGTGTTATAGAGAGTAACCACTCCTCCTTCAACTGGGAATTTAAGCATTCCGTGTGCTGTGGATGGTACTGCGCGCATGGATGATATTCCTGGTCTTCCAATTATGCCATTGTATGGTGAGGGAGACTTGATTACCATAAAATTTATCCATGCCGCAGTTGAGTGTTGCTCATCTCCTACGACCACCAATAAGCGTAACTGCCCCATGGGCCAGATCTTTTCTCCTGTAAATCCTGTTAGTGACATTGTAGCTGGTATCAGCTGACTTTGGATTTCAGGTCGCAGCCTTTTGAAGCAGTGATCATACATGATGTCTGCGGATGCTCCTCCATCAATATACATGCGGTGGATGTCGTGTCCTCCTGCATGTATTTCAATGGTCAGAGGTTCCACGACTGCGTTGTCCGCAGCGATTGTAGGGAAGGATATCTCTTTTTCTGGAGAGAATTTTTGGCTGACTTTTTGCTTTATTTTGCGCTGCCATGATTGTATCATGTATATAGTATCAGCCTTTTCTTTTGGGGGTTCTTTCTTGCCTCCATTTCTCTGTCTCTCTTTTCCTTCCTTGATGTTTTTTACGAGGTGGTCCATCCTTCCTTCTCTCACTAATTTTTCGATTAGTTGTTTCAGTTGGACGCACTCGTTAGTTGTATGGCCCTTTTGGCCGTGGTACTCGCAGTATCCACTACCTTGGCGTTTTTCTTCTGCCGTTTTAATTGGTGGTGGTCTTGGGAAGTTCGCACCTTCTGTTGCAAATATCTCCCTTGGAGTTTTAGTGAGAGGAGTATATTTGTCATTGTCTCTTCCACTGCGGTAGTTCCTGCCGCGGTTATTGTTTTGATCATTGGATTGTCTCCGCGGCTGTTCTTGTTGCCTATAGTTTGAATATCCTTTTTTGCTATCCGCAGCAGCTGCTTCTCCTTGTATAAAGGATCTGGTGCGTTTTGTGAGTTCATCGAAAGACTGTGGAACTCTATCATTGAGCTTTTGGATGAGTTCTGGATTATTAATTCCATTCATGAACCCTGAAATTTTTAGTATTTCGGGACATGCTTTGACTTGTATGCACTCATCCTTGAAGCGCTCCATGAAGGCGCTGGTTGATTCTCCTTGGCGTTGCTTCACCCTTGCCAATTCTACAGGATTTTTAGCGCACTTCTTTCGCTGGGTGAAGTTGTGGCGGAATGCTTTTCGTAATTCCTCAAAGCCGCCTATACTCCTACGTGGGAGTTTGCTAAACCATGTGCGCGCATTCCCTACCAATGTGGAATTAAACATGTGACACCACACAGGCTGTGGCCAATTTTCGATAGTTGCGGCTGACTCGAAAATTTTTAGGTGGTCATCTGGGTCACCTGTTCCATCGTATGTCTTCACATTAGTGGGCATGCGCCTGCGCCTGTCGTCTGAGTAATCACTTATGCGACGTGTGAACGCATCAATTTTGTGGCGTCGCCATGGGAGAGACATATCCTCGTTCTCTTCCTCGCGACGTTTTCCTTTTGATTTCCAGTGCCCTGTTTCTTTATCCTCGTTGTCCGAGGAATCGCTGGAGGAAGAATAATCTCTCCTTCGGCGTTTGCGCCTGCTCCTTTCAGAAGAGGAGCCTAAGGGATCTCTGCTTGGGGATCTCCTCCTCCCCAATCTATCTTGTATTCGCCTACTTTCAGGTTTGGAAGATCCTTGGCTTGGCGAATGCTGAGGCCCTAATCGATCGTGTATTCCCCGACTGCCAAGTCTGGAATGGACATTGGTGCGCCTACCGCTGTCTCCAGAGTTTTGTGAGTCAGGTACCGCACCTAACCTATCATGGACAGAGGTACGTTCTGTACGTCTTCCTCGCGGGTGGCGCGGTGGTGATGGTTCGCGTTCTGGACCAAGATTAAGTCGGGTTTGCGGATCCGCACCTGCTCTTCTTGCCGCTTCTTCTTGCATGAGGGCATTTAATGTTTCATAATTTTGGGATACAAAGTTTCCCAAAGTCAGATCCGGTGCGTCCTCAGTTGTTGCAAGAATTTCTTCCTCAGTGTTAGGCGCCCTGTTCCGTTCAGGAGCGCCTGGCGGCACAGTGTTGTTCACTGCGGGTGTAGCCTGATGAGGAGTGGTGAAGAGGGTGCGTTGGAGTTCTTCAACGCTGGGGACCTCTAAAGTAATCCTGGGTAGTTCTACCGCTGGGGGAGGTTGGGTTGTCCCTGCCTCATGGTGACCAGGTGTGCTGGTTGTCCCAGCGACTTGTCTAGAGGTTGGATCTTGTTGATTCTTCCTCAGATGGTCACGTTTTTCTGGCTGCGGAGTCCGCTGGCTCGAATTCTTATGTTTCGTCATTCTAGTTCGTTGTAGGGTCCCACGGATGGCGCCACTTGTTGATACAAAAGTTGGGCGTACCTGATTGTTGGGCTTTGCTCTTATATCAATTCGTTCCTTAGCACTTTGTTACCTGCGTACTAAGAAAATAAACAACACCGTTAGGCTTATCGAGGGATTGTCTCCCCCGATTAGACTCCGGCGTGAGAGTAAGTAATCGAATTTAGGTTTTGGTTTAAGAGTTTAGGGATTCCGTCAATCGTACCTTCAATGAGAATCGTATGATTCTATATATAGGGGCTAAGAAACCGTGTTTCTTGCTCCTTACTCTACGCACGCATGGTGCTTATCCGAGGTAAGGATATCTATTCCTTGAATAGATGATCCTTATCGGATATCCGGTGAGTTAGATTGGGCCTTTGGGCTTCATAAGCCCAAGCGTTGATACTGCGGCCCATACCATTTGTCATGGTAGCCCATTCGTGATGGGCTTAAGTATAAGTAATGTCTATCATTTGGGCTTGCGGTCCAAATATAGGCTATACGTCATCAATGTCTCTCTAGAAGAATCATAAAACGTGTGGTGTATGTAAAAAAAGTCCATTATGGAGCATATAAAATATTATATTGTACTTATCATATAATACTATATTATAAATAATAAAATCATATTATTAATAGAAATACTTAAAATTAAGCAATACAACTTCTAAAATTATAAGTACAATAAATAATGCTACTTATAGAAATTTTCCTAATATTTAATTCTAACATAAAATTAATACTAACATTAAATAAAATAAATAAAATCATTATGTACATTAAATACAATTAATTTGCTGATCAATAAATATAATTAATGCACTTATTAAAACACCACTTACATAAGAAAAATACAAATTATCAAGCATATTGTACAACCAACTTAAACACAATTCCTGCATTAAATGTCACTAATACAAATAATAAAGCATATTATATAAATATTCAAGCCCGAACGGGCAATGGGCCAACTGAGCTCGAGCCCGAACGGGCACAGGTCAAACGGGCTCGAGCCCGAACGGACACGAGCTAAACGAAATTTTTGATATCCGTAAATTTATTGTCAAAAAGAACATAATAAACTAAAATATGTTCACATATTGTAAAACCAAGCAAACTACTAAACAACAACAACAACAACAACAATAATAATAATAATAATAATAATAATAATAATAATAATAATAATAATAATAATAATAATACAAACTAAGCAAAGTTTTATCAAACTTTTGCTATAAAAAAATAATCAGTAAAGCTATTGTCAAAAAACGTACAAATAAAATATATTATTAGCCGTAAAAATTAAATTACAGTATGCCCGCAGCTGCATCGCGCGGGGACTCTGCTAGTATAGTTATATCATTAGGTATAACGCAAAAAGAAAAGAAAAAAAATAAAAAGAAAGAAAAGAAAAAGAAAATCGCAACTTCTCCGGATTGTGTGACGAGCTGAAAATTTATTTTTATACTTTTAGTTATTTATAGTGTTTTTATATAACAAATTTTATTTATCAAATACTTGACAGATATTTAGCAATTTTCTATAAAAAATATACCGATAAAAAAGTTTTTAAATTGCGAACAAAAAAGCTAAATATTGCATTACTTTTAGTAAACGTAGCATTTTATTAAAAAATGATAAAGTTTAAAATATGTTTTACAAAAATAAAATAAAATCCAAACAACACCCTCAAGTTATCTAACAATTTATAAAAACTACCTTTAACTTTATTTTAAAAATAGAATTTTGCAGCACCTTTTCGGACATCATGACGAGTTACGAAATTACCCTGTATTTAGTGATTTCCTTATAAAAAGAAATAAATACGAGAATAGTAAAGAGAGTAAAAGGATAGAAGCGTGAGACAATGGTTTATAGTGGTTCAGCTACAAGGACACTTTTCTTGCCCTACTCCACTCCCTGAGTATCCAACTAGAGAGTTTTAAGCACTATGTCAACAAACTCCTTCAACTGGTGGAGAAACCTCACAACATCGATAACACTTTTCCCGGTACTAAGCTAAATAATGGGTTCTTTACACGGAAGAACCAATGTAACAAAACAGCACAATTATCACAACTACTTTAAGAATACAAGAAGATGTATCAACAACAAGAGACAACTCAGTGGTCTTGAGGTAATGAGGAAGCCGAGCAAACTGTTGAATTGAAGAATGGATGACTCGTATATAATAAGTGTGATCTTGTCTTGTAAGAAAAACCTTGAGAAGCACAAGAGAACGAAAGATACAAGAATGATCTTTAGATCTGATGATAGAAAGATATAAGAATAAGACAAAAGATATATTAGAATGGGTTGAGAAATAAGGAAGAAATGGCTCATTATTTATAGACAATTCTGTCTACAATTCACCCGGATCCGCCAGATCCCTACTCAGAGGGATACGGCCAATGTAATCCAAGGGATCCGGCTATCTGGTAGCACCAATCCGGATTTTGGGTTACAATCCTGGGTTGTGGGTTATAATCCTGGGTTTTGGGTTATGGGTTGTAATCCATGGGTCATGTGATGTCATGCATGATGTAAAAGACATCTTGGGTTATTGGTTATGGATTTTGGGTCATGGGTTATGGACTTTGGGTCATGGGTCAAGGATTTTACCCACTGTGATGTCATGCATGATGTCATGCATGATGCCATGAGCATGGGCCATGGGTTTTGGGTCATGAGTCATGGGTCATGGGTCACGAATTACTCAACACATTTACTTATATTTCTTTTATTAAAAAAAATACATAACTAACTTTATGTTGTTATCAAAAAAAACTTAAAGAGATCGAGAAATAGTAATAAAAGTTTTTATGGTTTATTTGTAGTAACATCTATGACTCAATATCATTTTCTACTTACTAATATTACTAGCCCAAACCTTTTTTATAACATCTGCACATAAGTTGTAGATAGAAGCTTCACTCATATATCTAATTAACATGTATATGAACCACCTTTATGGATCAATTGCCCTGTATGAAGCATTTTGGACTTTTATATTTTAGAGAACGTTGTTCAAGGAAAGATTAGGGAAAATGATTAAGGGGGTGTTTGGATTAGCATATTTTACTGTAGTACGGGGTCATTTGTATTTGAAAAAGCTCATGAGTTCACTTTTTTGGTTTATGAGGTTATTAGGTTGAAAGTGCAATGGAGTGGGCTAAAGAGAAGGCTAAAAAAAGGTACAAAGGTTAATGCCAAACATTCCTGCTGCATCAAATTTGCAGTACATTATATATATATATATATATATATATATATATATATATATATATATATATATGATCAAATAGGAAGAATAATTAAAATAGTAATGATAAGAAGTAACCATAACCACACATTTCAGATACACCTACAAAAGTGGATTCATCTTCCTTCAAAATTTCCCTCCTAATTTGAAATGTGTAGCTAGAATTACCTCTTACCCTTCTTATTTTAATTATTTTTCTTACTTGATCCCTTATATATATATATATACACACACACCTGTACCTTTAGATTTTTGACACACCATTGGAAATTCCAAACTGTGTAACAGGGTAGTGAACAACATCAGAAGCAATTTCAAATTGCTAAAAAAAGGAAACATTCTTCATTGATCACATAAATGAAGGTTCTCAAGACCAATATTAACCGCATCAAGATGATGATATAATATCAGGAGTAGTTGCAGTGTCAGGCTCTTTTGACACCCAAATAATGTCCTCAATTTGAAGCAACCAATGGTCTCTAAAGGTCCAAGGTCTAAACTTGACAATGACTCGAAGACAAAGCGGAAAATGGTGATTATGTTTTATTCCCAGCTTTTAGTTTAACTAATAATCATGTTATAGAGTATTAGTTATTCATATGTTTCACATATTTGTTTGTGACAAGCTTTATAAATTTTATTTCAAGTAAAAGGTAAATGAATAGCATTGTATGCGACAATGAATTGTAATGACGAAACAATGTTTTCAAGTAGTACAATATGTGATGTGACTTATTAGAAATAAGTCAAGTATCTAGATTATACGGATTTAGTATGTTAGTTTAAGTATAACAATAAAAAACGTGTTGTTGGCTTAACTTGACGCCCCAATATCACTAATGGGGAGCTATTATCTCTTTTAATAAGTGAACAAAACCGACTCACGTATTTAGTAGATTGGTCTTCGCAATGCTCATTAATGGACAAGCTAATTAGTTTTTGTTTAAACACGTTTTAGACATAAGCAAATATCTGATTTAGAGTGGGAAAAAAGAAAAAGAAAAATTAATTGTGGTCTTTGTTGATACATTCACGAATCGGGTAATATAACACTAACTGAAAACCAAAACCGAACCAAACACAAAAAAAATAAATAAATAAATAAATAAATAAAAAAAAAAAAAAAATTGAACCGAATTGGTCATAACCGAACCGAACCGAACCGAACCGAACTAAATATTCGATTATTGATGTGGATATGGTTTTAGCTTTGAAAACTGAGAACCAAACCTTAAACCGAATTCTTATATATATATATATATATATATATATATATATATATATATATATATATCTATATGGGAAAAAAAATACTATACTTCTTTTTTAGTATAAATATATCATTATTTAAACTTGAAAAATACTTTTGTGCTAAAAACATATAAAATTACATAAAAAATAATTAAAATTATGTGATACGGGTTATTCGGTTCGGTTTTCGGTTATAGGGGTTCGGTTTTTGGCTATTAGGTTCGGTTTCGGATGAATCAAATTTGAATTTGGTTCGGTTCGGTTTTCGGTTTGACTCAGGAAAATTTTTTAACCGATAACCGAACGGATTAACACCCTAGTGGCCTAGTCATGATGTTTGCTAACAAACAAAAATAATGAAAATATGATACGTATGGGCTTTCTAAACTTCAGAAATGAAATTGAAAATTTGTGGCCCTAAGAAAAAGGGGCCAGGTTGCACCTCCCTAACTCCTTGAGCCGGCCTTGTTCAACATGACATCTTGACTACTGTTATTGTACATCTTGGAAAATTTTATTGTACCAAATCAAAACTGATACTACCAGTTACTTTTTTTTTTTTTTTCCTTATAAATAGATAGTGTCAATAGGTTGGACCTTACAACATTCTCCATCACATAACATTATAAGAAAGTAGAAAGATGGCGTTTCAAAATGATGAGCAAACAAGAGACTTGCTTCATTCTCAAGCTCACATATTGAACCATGCTTTCAACTTTGTTAACTCCATGTCACTCAAATGTGCTATTGAGCTACAAATACCCGATATCATAAATCGCCATGGTGCCCCAATGTTGCTCTCAGAGTTGGTCGAAGCCCTTTCCATCAGCAAGGAGAGATCCCAACATATATACCGATTGATGCGCATTCTTGTCCACTCTAGTTTCTTTGATATACAAATTTTATCATCAACTAGTGGTGAAGAAAAAGAAGGCTATTTGCTAACTCCTGCTTCTCGGTTACTTTTGAAAGATGAACCGTTTTGCATTACACCACTCTTCCTAGCCTTTTTGGATCCAACAATGATGGATCCATGGCAAAACATGAGCAAATGGTTCCATAGTGATGATGTCAACGCATTCCAAAAGACCCATGGGAAATTGGCATATGAAATGACAGGCCAAGACCCGAAGCTTAACCAGTCTATTAATGAAGCCATGGCTAGTGATGGAAGACTTGTTGCTACTGTCATACTGAAACATTGTAAGGGTATTTTTGAAGGGTTAGATTCCATTGTTGATGTTGGAGGTGGTACGGGGACTCTTGCCAAATGTATTGCAGAAGCATTTCCTAGTCTACAATGCATTAATTTTGATCTTCCACATGTCGTCAAGGGTTTAGAAGGTGGTGAGAATTTGAGCTTCGTTGGGGGAGATATGTTTAAAGCCATTCCCAAAGCCGATGCAGCTATGTTTAAGGTATTCCTTCCTCCTCCTCTCCATTAGATTATTTAGCTCAATACAACAATACTATTTTTCGTTAAAACACTGAGCTTCGTAGGGGGATGAGTCATACATGCACCAGTAGATTATTTAGCTCAGCGCTTAATTAGTATCAAAGGTAGCTCACCAACGAGTTGTTGGTTCAAATTTAGGAGAACAAAGTAAGTGAATATTTTTCGTTAAAACACTGAGCATGCTGGGTGCCTTGAACAAAAAACTGCTTATAAATTATATACTGGTATAGTCAAGCAGGTTCATTTTTCATTTATGTTTTACAGACACACTTCTAGTCATGAAATCATGATCTAGTATAAAACTGAAATAGATTACATTACATATAACTTATATATCAATTTAGACTAAACTTTACTTACTGATTTTTCTCTTGACTGTGAAAAAAAAGTGGGTATTTCATAATTGGAATGATGAAGAATGCATAAAGATAATGAAGCTATGCAAAGACGCCATTCCAACCAAGGAAAATGGAGGAAAACTTATCATTATAGAGATGGTGGTGAAGAACGAAGAAAGGGGCAACAAGATACTCGAGACTCAGCTTTTCTATGATATGTTTGAGCTAACCTTGGCGACAGGAAAACAAAGGAGCGAAAAAGAATGGGCTAAGCTTTTTACTGATTCTGGCTTCAGCGACTATAAGATAACTCCGGTTTTGGGGTTGAGATCCGTTATCGAAGTATATCCCTAGTAAAGTCACATTATTTTTACAACATAAGTGCCGAGGAAAGTACTAAATAATGAGCTGGTTTCTATGTATTAACCAGTTGTTTTTTTTAAGTTGTTGACATTTCTTCAGAGTGAATGCCAACTCTATACTTCTTTTATGATTGAATGACACGTATATGCTAGCTTGTTTTGAGACCAAATTCCACATCTATGCTTTTACATTAAAATAAAGAATATAAATTTCTCTTTTCTTTTGCTTCCAATTTTGTCTTTTCTAAGCCTGTGTATCTTTCTCATGTCTCTGGACGAAGAATTTACAAAACAACTATTTATGTTATTTTGGGCTGTTTGGGAGGGGCTTTTTGAAGAGCCGTTAGCTTTTTTTTACAAAAATAATATCTTTTTACATAAATAGCTTCGTTTAGATACATTAACTTGAAGCTTTTATTTTAAAAAATAGCTCATAAAATAAAAGCTGATTCGTGAAGCTTTTAAACATCTTGAAGGTGTTACATTAAAATAAAGAATATAAATTTCTCTTCTTTAAAAAGTTGTGATTCCTATAATAGGATTATGTATGCGGAGGCCGCCTAACTATTAAACTTTTTTCCTTTAAGTCACTCATTTATTTAAATTAACTTGTGGGCCACTTAAATATGTGTTGTTTTCGTTTATACCGATCTCGTTACATTTCTTGCCGAAAATTTATACAACTTGAATGACAAAGCTAACTTTTACATATGAGAACAATAAAATTATAAATTCAAACATAAAACATTAATTAATTTATCATAAATTGCTTTTGACTAAATTAAGTTGCACTTAGATAATGACAAAAACTTATATTTTATATTTCAATAGTTATTTGTGTTGTTTTAATATACTACGTTTAATTTTATTCTCGTTGTTTTAAAGATTTTCGAGAAAAAAATTATTGCAAATTGGTATAAACAAAAGCAAACACATAAGGATAAATAAATAACCTAAATGATGCCTTTCTAAAAAAAAAAATAACCTAAATGATAAATGTTTAATAATTTGATGGCCTCCCATGCATAATCTCTATAAAATTACTTATGACATTAACACTTGTTCATAAAAGTTAAATACGTAACAAAACTATCATCTGTTTTCTTTTAATTTCGTTTTCTGAATTCTATTATAAAAAATCATGTAATCGTTACGTACTTATATCTCTACCCTTTGTTACTTGTATTCTGTGAAGGGTTAAGTCCACGTATTAGTTATGAACTTTCTTTAATTTTTTATTGTAAGTAATGAACTTTGGAAAATACAATTACCAATATCTAAATTTTTAAAATTTTCACATGTGGGTAATATACTTTTATCTCGGTGGTCCATCATATGAGTGACGTATTTTTCTCTTAGTCCATTATATGGGTAATATACTTTTATAAAATTTTCAAATATGGGTAATATTTTTAGTACAAAAAAAGTTTGAATGGTGATAATAGTTTTTTTTCAAAGTTCATTACTTACAATTGAAAATTTGATAAAGTTCATGACCAATTAATGGATTTAACCCTTATATGAATTACCAAGACAACAGTTTGATCTTTAACAACTGAATGAGTACATGTTTATTTGAAGGAGAAATATAACTAATATACATAGTTGTTTTAAAAAAGTAGAGAACACAAAGAGATTAGTATAGAAAATTAGAAACATTTGGCTAGAAAAGACAAAAGAAGTAGAGGGAAGTTTATTTCTCACCCAAAAGCATATTTTGAGAATTAAAATAAATAAATAAATAAATAAATAAATAAATAAAAACATATATTTGTCTCTTATTTAAAAAAAATAAATAAATAAATAAAAATAGAAAGGGAATTACTTCGTTCTAATGTAATGTATCGAATAAGATAAATAAAATTTTCTATGAAAAATGATTTTATTTTGCTTGCTTACATATATATGAGCAAATTAAAGTACGTTAGATTGTGGCTACATTTGATAAACACGAGATAGTTCATGATTAGTTTGTTTGATCAACCGAACAAGGATATAGATGCTATTACTACACATGCCATGAATCTAAAAGACATAAGCGTTTATTACTAGTATATGTTAACATCGGAAACTACGAGGAGATATACATATCAGTGGTAGGGGGTGTTTCTTTTCTTTCTTTGCTAAGAGTCCATGTGGGTTCTTCTTCTATATAAGTATCTTAATTGAGAAGATATAATTTAAGCCTTATTGATATAGATCAAATAAGGGATTATGGGCCATACTTAAAAAGTAATAATATTAAATGGTATCATTTAGCTAAGGGAAGAAAAAAACGCCTCATTAACTTGAGTATTTTGCATAAATGACAATTAGGTTCCCCTACAATATTAAAAGAGATGCAATGATTGAATGGGCTTAGCCCAATACAAATACGCATGCGGTAGTTAGATTGAGAGGACACTGAACGTTCAAACTGGTGCGAAACTCGTCAAACAAAGCAGACGAAAGACATTTGGTGCAAATATCTGAATACCGATAATGTGAGAGAACATGCCAAACGCGAAACTGACCAGCAGCAACCTGATCCCGAACAAAATGTATGTCAACCTCGATATGCTTCATGCGCTGATGTTGCATGAGATTAGAAGATAAATACACCATACTTACATTATCACAATAAAGAACAGTAGCTGAGTGTAAAGGAGAGTTAAGCTCTCGTAAAAGGTTTCATAACCAATAAGTCTCAGCCACTGCATTGGCAACACCACAATACTCAACTTCAGCACTAGAGCTAGACAAAGTATATTGTCACTTAGAAGCTCAGGACAACAAATTATTGCCAAGGAAAACACAATATCCTAAACTAAAACGATGAGTAGTTGGGCAACCAGCCAAATCAACATCTGAATAAGCAACCAATGAAGAAGTAAAAGAGGAATAAAGTTGAAGACCATAATCCAAAGTACCACGAACATAGCGTAACCACTTAAGAGCAGCAAGATGAGGCTCTCGAGGATCATGCGTATAGAGACAAACATGTTGAACAACATAAGACAAATTGGGTATGGTAATAGTCAGATACTGTAGATCCCCAACAAGGATCCAACAAAGAGTGGGATTGAAAACTGGGGTCTATCGACCCTTAACTTGGACTTCGTGTCAAGCAAGTTCCGACAAGAATGACAATGGTGCATACCAGCGCGCTCAAAAACCTTCGATGCATACTTTTTCTGGCAAAAGAAACATCTCTAGATAGGTGCAAGACATGAAGATGCCCAGAAAATAGTTCAGCCGACCAAGATCTGTCATGGAGAACTCCTGATGTAGACAAGTAATTATGTGTTGTAAAAATGATGTAGAAGAAGCATTCAACAATATATCAGCCACCTAAGAAGTAAGTAACAACAAAATCCTTTTCATAAATGAACAGGGACGAATCACATCAGTTGTGGCAAAAACCAATATGAGTAGCAAAACTCATAAATATCTGAAACCAAGCACGCGGTGCCTGCTTGAGACCATACAACGATCTTTGTAGAAGACAAACGTGATCATGACGACGTGGGTCCAGAAAACCGGGAGGCTGATGTATATAAACCGTCTCCGAAAAAGTACCAAGATGGACTACCCAAAGTATGTTCCACATTCTGCCATCTTGTAGAAGTCCCGACAAGAACTAGCCATTGCCAAAACGCCTCAAGTTTCCGTAAACTTGAGATACATAAACATAATGGTAAACCTGAGAAAGCTATAAAGGTGATTAATGCAAACCTGAGAAAACTTAATTAATCAAAGAAAAAAGTTGAGATACATAAACATAAATTTAACGTTTGTCATCGAATCTGATCATGTTGTACACTGTGAGACGACGGTTTGTGTAAAAGCATGGCGTAACCCGCATATTTTGAAACACAAAATCATTAGCTCAATCTTAACGTTAAGTCATAACAATCTATCTATACTACCTTATAATGTATTTAGGACATCTATATTTAGAAGTCTTAAAATGTTTAAGATAAAAAAATATTTCTTTAATAGGAAAGATGCATACACATATAATTAAAAACCTAGAAAAGGTATCTTTAAAAAGTATGTGTTGTTACAAGTATACCTTTCAATGCTTGTAATTTTTTAAGACTTACAAGAAAAGAAGCATAGTGTACACCACTTTAATGCATATAATTTTCAGACTTACAAGAAAAGAAGCATTGTGTACTCCATTTTAATGCATATAATTTTCAGACTTACAAGAAAAGAAGCATAGTATACACCACTTTAATGCACATATATAAAAAAAAGCACCACATTAATGCTATTTAATGTAGTCAATTAATTAACTGGTCAATAAATACAATTAATACAGTTATTCAAACAACTCTTATATAAGAAATACAAATTATCAATCATATTGTACAACCAAATTAAACACAATACATGCATTAAATGTCACTAATATAAATAATAAAACAAGTTATACAAATATTCAAGCCCGAATGAGCTACGGGCCAAATAGACTTGCGCCCGAACGGGTGCGGGCCAAACGGGCTTGAACCCGAACGGGCACGAGCCAATGGGCTCGAGCCCGAACGGGCACGGGCTAAACGAAATTCTTGATATCCGTAAATTTATTATCAAAATGAATATAATAAATTAAAATAAATGATTCACCGAATTTAATTTCAGAGTATCTGCCGCTGTTACGCGCGGGTAACCTGCTAGTAAATATGTAAAGCTACCATTCTTTGTATGATAAAAAAGTAGTTTCATAAACTTTACGATATTTTTGCAATAGTTCACACTAAATCGCACCTGTCAAAGTCAAACTTGAATCTAGCATCTTTTTAAACTTGCACATAGTTAATTTCAAAATGTAGGTTAATAAAATAACTCCCCTCAAAAATTAATGGAATGACTAATAGATAAGGATGAAGTTTATTTTAAAGGGGCGATATTAATTTTTGCTTCGATCCGACAGTGTAGAGACGATAACACGTCAACATTCTTTTCTTAGTTGTGTCGGCAATATCTTACTATATTATAAAGGAAGAATGCATTCTAATTTTAGCATGCTTAATTTTAAGCCTTACAAATTAATAAGCTTAAAGTACAAGTGATGAAAATATAATTAAACATTTACAAGTTAATAAGCTTAAAGTACACACCAATTTTCCCCTCATTTAATTCTAACATACCATTAATACTAACATTAAATATAATAAATAAAACATTATGTACATTAAATACAATTAATTAACCGGTCAATAAATACAATTAATGCACTTATTAAAACACCCCTTACATAAGAAATACAAATTATCAAGCATATTGTACAACCAACTTAAACACAATTCCTGCATTAAATGTCACTAATACAAATAATAAAGCACATTATACAAATATTCAAGTCCGAATGGGCAACGGGTCAAATGGGCTCGAGCCCGAACGGGCATGGGCCAAACGGGCTCGAGCCTGAACGGACACGAGCCAACGGGCTCGAGCCCGAACAGACACAAGCTAAACGAAATTTTGATATCCGTAAATTTATTGTCAAAAAGAACATAATAAACTAAAATTACACGATTCATCGGAAAATTTTAATTTAGGGTACCCGGCGTTGCAACGCGCGGATACCCTGCTAGTAAAGTATAATCTGTTCACGTAAATTGTTTTCCAGAATTTTTGGAAACGTGATTGTTTCCAAATTAAAATCAAACTTTCCAAAGTATCATAGTTTTGTACGTGAACAGCCCTCGGTCTATTCGAAAGTTGTAGGATAAATTTTAAAGTTATTTTGTATTTTTTTTTTCCTTCAAAAATATAAGTCATTACCTCAACATTTTTCATAAAATCATATGTATGTAAAAAACATATCAATGTTATGCTCATTTTGTTCATCATCCAAAGCTCTTCGCATCAGTATATTTTTTTATCAAATAATTTGTTACACATTCGTTACGTTAATATTTGATGAATAATGTTTAATATATTAAAAAGTCGTAAATACCAATAAGTATAAGGTTTTTTTATAAGTCGTTGCTTTGGGGCAATGTTTTGTAACTACGGAGTACTTCTTAAACTACTATCACTTCAAAACTACATACAAGCTCAACACTACATTTTGGCTGGCACAAAATGTGAAACGACAAAATGTCCAAAACTACGTAGTTTTTGGCCCGTCCATAACTACGTCGTTTTGGAGGATCATTTTAATGTGATGAGTTTTATTAATTTGGACAAGGGGGATAGGATCGAGCCTTGAGTCTACCGGGCCTGGTTGTTAATTTGTTATTGGGATCGGTTGATTGGAGCCCGCCAGAGGATTAATTAATTTGAATCCGTTAAATTCATAGATATTGAAATATATAGTTTTAGCATAAAGTCTTGCATGTGTATTTATCTTTATCTCCTTTTATCATACGTAAATTTAAGTAAAGAAAATTCTTACACACAACTTTATTGCTTACGATACAAAAACACACCATGCAGACAACTTCTTTGTGACGTACTGCACACATCATTATTATTACATATTTCTTCATTAATTTGCAGTACTGCAAAGAGTCCTTATTATCCCACTAGTACCAGTAAGAGGTTCAATGTCTCCCATATTAACCATGGCTGTAGCAAAATCACAATCAAACAATGAAGGATTGTCGACGTACTCAGTTACAATGCTATCAGTTGAGTCTCCGTTAAAGAGTACTTGGTCTGATGTAAGAAGGCCTCTACTAGCGACTAGATTCCTGAAGTAGTTGTTGTCGAATTTATTTGGTGTCTGTAAATCAAGTGGCTCCAAGTTACCATCACCATTAGGTGCAGTCGGTGGGCAGTTGCTCCTAAGGTTGGCTGCAAAAGTAGCATCTATGTTTGAGTTATTGGCGTATATCCTGTCCCTAAATCTTACACATCGTGCCTGCCCGATTGTATGAGAGCCTGCAAGACAACAATCATTTCACAATTCAAATATTATACAGTTGGCCATGGGATCGGGTAAAATGGTCAAATTTCCTAGGAAGTTTATTTCAGCTAAACTGTATCATGTACAATTGTTTTTCTTAAACTGAAAAACACTTGCAACTGATGTATCAGACGTGGGTGTGCACTAGTTTGAAAAAAGTTGTGAATGACTACAAAAAAAACAGATTAAACTAAAGGCTGAATTTCAAAAGAGGGATTAGAAAGAGATTCAATAATCTGATTCACAACTTCCTTTTTCAAATTAAAGATCATTCCTATGGTATTTAGTGTTTTTATTTGGTCCAGCCCGATCTTAAGACAAGTTGTGTAAAATCCTCTTATTTTAAGTATAAACTTACTTTAGTCATTTGATGCATTCTTACTTAAAAATACGGAGTAATTAATCAAAATTCCGTTATATAAGTATTTATTTATTTATTTATTTTAGAACGACAATTTGAACTATCTCATAATATTTAAACCACAAATTTATCTCACATATCATAAACAGGACTTGAACCTGCAACCTTTTGGTTGGGAGCTTCTCACACAACATGGGATACCATTGGGACACAAGCCCTTTGGTTCCGTTATATAAGTATATCATAATTCTTGAAAGGACTAATAAACGGTTAAACATGGATATGATGAAATTTATTAAAAGCAGGGATCTAACCAGATAAAGCAACCATGTCTCTTACGCTGAGTCCCTTTCGATCAAAGCTTGCAATTAATTCAGTAAGATTATTATTCCCTCGTGGAAGATCAGTAACAGCTTGAGACGCATTTGAACCTGTAGAGTCTCTTCTTCCAAGCTTTACTTCCCATGATGGACCCCCCACCTACATAATTATATTTTGATCAAAGCCACACATATATATCTTTATCATACACAACCTTAGTTTAATTATCAGTATACTAGATTTAGTGAAACTTTAGGTAACTGATATATATGATTTTGTTATTACCTCAACCGAAGCATCACGAGCTGCAACAGCTAGTATATCTGCACATGAAACAACACCTGGACATACGCTCTCGACAGCAGCTTTGATATCATCTACGGCCTCATAGCCCAACACACCATTATTCGCAGGTGACTGCCTCTCACTACCGGTACCGTCTAGCAAAAGGGATGCATCACAACCCTGAATTTAACCAAATTATTAAATATTAGATTCAATGTATGTTACTTTGTATGTGAAGGTCATGCTCATATTCAGGTCATGCAATGTGTCCAGTAACTTAAAATCATTTAATCATGGCGTTCCACCACTTGTTACAGTACCGTCCTTAACATATGACCGTTAACGTTATTAGTTTAAAATTTTATTAGCTTAAGAAAATACTTGCATCTACAGAGAGAATAAATAGTTTGGGACGAACTGAAGGATTAGAAAATAATTAGAGAATAAATGAAAGTATAGTAACCTGAACGAAACAGTCATGAAAATGAAGGCGAATGAGAAGGGCTGCCATGCGACGGTTACTTGACACGGCAGAACTAACAGAATCTCTAATTGTCGCAAGTGCAGAAGGGCAAGTGTCATCGTAAAACGTAGTACACAAATTAGCTTTGCATGGCATGTAGTTCATTGATACAAGTAACACAACAATCGGAACCAAAATCGTCCTAATAGACTTATCATAACCCATATGATCTAAGTGTCTAAAACTTTACTCAGTCACTTGTTTTTTATGATTAAGTTGCTTCGCTCGAGTAAATATAGTAACACATAGATATGCTATATATACTACTTTAACATGAAAACGACATGCAGGAGCGAAGCTAGTTGAGTGATTAGTGAGTGCCTAGCCACCCCTAATTAGCCCACTTTATTCATTAGTTATATAGACCCTAAGCTAATTTCTTAATAATATTTGCAATTAGCCGTCTTATTTCCATTGAAATTTCGAATAACTTAATAATCAAATACAACATCAAAATAAATTTTCATGCAAGTTATTCTTTTCTAATTTAGGTTAGTTCATAAATTTTTGTGGTGTTAAGTTGAATCATGAGTTAAGAAATATAGATTTTTTTGGGAGCAATATAATTTATCTTTATGATTTTTATGTTAAGTTCGGTCCCTTTAACTTCAAATCCTGGCTCCGTTCCAATAGACATGCAAGTTAATATGATGAGTTATTGAATGAGTCTAGTTCATTACTACGTATTATCCATAATAGTAGTGCACGATTAGCTATTAACATCTATATCAACACATGAATTACGGGACCCAGGGTGTTACGGAGGTCCGATAATATGTTCCTTTATAGTGCTAATTTTCATAAATGCATCTTGTAAAAAAAACTGTGCTTGTAATTATTAATCGGTTAATCTATTAATATGTGAAATGTAAACGTAAAGTTTATTACTCCGTATACTCTATCGTTTTAACTAAACGTACTCTTTGGCTATGTTTTCATATATATTTCAATTAAAAAAGAATTTCTACGCCGATCACTTATTGATCAAGTCGTTCCCATATTTTTATATGATTTTGGTCTATGTCAATTATTTCATACGACTATTCATGACAAGTATATATTAAAGAAATCTAAAAACACCCCTTTTAACTTTACAAAAATAAACATTTAATCCCTAATCTCATTGACTTTATAATTTAGCATTCCCTAAGGGGGGGTAGTAAAATAATAATTAACCCTTAAAACCAATAAACTTTTTATGCTAACGTCTAAGTAACTCAAAATTTGGGTCCGTCCAACTTAGGGAAAATAAACCTTACTGTAAAACAGCAAAGAACTTCTCTGCAAGTAGTCTAATTCAGAGACCATTTTTGTGCATCAGACATGTATCAGGGACCATTTGTGTACCATTAAGGACCATATTTGCACTGCTGCAACTGATAACCCCATTCTGTTTGCATTAGTGATGTTATCCCCTCCAATCTAATACGAAATCACAAAAATAATATTTAGCGTATTTTTTGGTTTCTAATTTATATCACATATATACTTAAATCTTACGGCTAATGCTAAAATCAAATAATTGATATATTACTACTAAAAGTTAAAATTTTATATCTTTAAAAAATAATCTATGTTCTAAACCTACTACAACACCCAAGCATTACAAAACTCGTTCACATCCATATGTTGTTATGCTAACATTTCACAAATTAAAATTCTACTGAATAGTTGATTTTCAACAACTTACAAAAAGCTAGTTCCGACGATTTATTAAAATTATAATCCACAACCCTTAAACTTATTAAATTTTGTATTCCCCACGCTTTAATTTCTGTAAAACAAATTAGCCCCTACATTGTCGGTGTTATTATTAACACTATTTATTTATTTATATATTTATTTATTTATTCATAAAAACATATTATTATTAAATATCTTACCTAGAGAAAAATTCAAATGCATACTCTTATTTTGGTGAATATAAATTCCTACTATCTATTTAATTTGATATAATGGTGGGATTAAACTAAGATTAAATATGGAAACCTAAGTCCATTTTTTTTCTTGTTCTTTGTCTTTTTATCTTTTTTATTATTCATTGTTTTTTGTCTTTTTTTTTTTCACGCATCTATTTTTTTTTTCCTAATTCACATTTTTTTTAATTCATGTTTTTTTAATTCACGTTTTTTTCTCTTCTTCTCAGCTTTCATACGTTTTCGTATATTTTCGTCCATTTTCATACGTTTTCGTCTTTTTTCAAACGCTTTCGTCTGTTTTCATCCGATTTTATACGCTTTCATCCGTTTTTAAACGTTTTCGTCCGTCTTTATCCGTTTTCATACGTTTTTGTCTGTTTTCATATGTTTATATACGTTTTCGTCTGTTTTCAAACATTTTTGTCCGTTTTTTATGTTTTCGCTTATTTTTAGACGTTTTCGTCTATTTTCAGACGTTTTCATTCGTTTTTATACAGGTTCGTCTGTTTTCATCCATTTTCATACGTTTTCATCTGTTTTCTTATGTTTTCGTTCGTTTTCATACATTTTTGTCCGTTTTCATCTATTTTTCTTTCATTTTCGTCCATTTTTTATACGTTTTCATCCGTTTTCAGTCGTGTTTTTAGGCTTTCATACACTTTCGCCTGTTTTCGTCCGTTTTCTTTTTTTTCGTCTATTTTTATACGTTTTTGTCTGTTTTCATACGCGTTTCTACACTTTCATACGTTTTTATCTATTTTCATACGTATTCATATGTTTTCTTACATTTTCGTCCATTTTCTTACGTTTCTTAATATCACAAGTGATTTCTGAATATCACAAGTGATATTCAGTGATATCCAGAATATCACTTGTGATTTTCTGAATATCAATTGTGATTTTCTTATATTTTCGTCCGTTTTCATATGTATTCGTCCATTTTCATACGTATCAGTCCGTTCTTTTTACGTTTTTGTCTGTTTTCTTACGTTTTCGTCCGTTTTTATACGTTTCTGAATATCACAATTGATATTCAGAATATCACTTGTGATTTTCTGGATATCAATGGTGATATTCTAAATATCACTTGTGATTTTCTGAATATCACTTGTGATTTTCATGTAACAAAATATTTGTTGAAAAATCACTTGTCATATGATATTCTGAATATCACTTGTGATATTTTGAATATCACATAATATTACTTTTGATATCCAGAATATCATTTGTGGTACTTATAGTATCACTTGTGATATTCCGCATATCACAGAAAATTACTTGTGATATTCGGAATATCACTTGTGATATTCTGAATATCATAGAATATTACTTGTGATATTCAGAATATAACTTGTGATATTTAGAATATCACAGAATATCACTTGTGATATTCAGAATATAACTTGAGATATTCATAATATAACTTGAGATATTCAATATATCACTTGTGATATTTAGAAATATGTGAAAACGTCTGAAAATGGCAAAAGAAACATTTAAAAACAGACGGAAACAAATGAAAAAATAGACGAAAATGTAAGAAAACGGAAGAAAACGTATGAAAGTGTAAAAACATGTATGAAAAGCACAAAAACGTTTGAAAACTAGACGAAAATGAAAGAAAACGGATGAAAACGTATGAAAACGTAAGAAAACGAACGAATATGTATGAAAACGGACGAAAACGTATGAAAGCGTAAAAATACGTCTGAAAACGGACGAAGACGTATGAAAAATGGACGAAAACAAAAGAAAATTGACGAAAACGTATTAAAACGAACGAAAACGTTTGAAAACGGACGAAAACATATGAAAACGAACGAATATGTAAGAAAACAGATGAAAACAGACGTTAACGGGCAAAAACGTAAGAAAGCAAAAACGTATGAAAACGGACGAAAATATATGAAAACGGGCGAAAACGTACGAAACCAGACAAAAACGTATGAAAACAGACGAAAATGTATGAAAGCGAAAAAAACGTGTATTAGGAAAAAAAACGTTTATTAGAAAAAAGGTTATTGTACAAAGATGTTACTAAAGTTTGCGTTTGTGTTGTCTTAAGATAATAAAGTTTCAAAGTTGTCATCCAGGTTACTCAACTTAATTTGACCCGTGATTTAGAACCAAAAAAAAAAGAAAAAAGAAAAAAAATAGCGTGAAAAAAGAAAGACACAAAAAAAAAAAATACTAATAATAAAGAAAGAGAAAAAAATTAATAAAAAAAAATTGACTTAGGTTTTTAGGTTTTAATATTAATTTAATCATATCAATTATATCAAACTAGATGGATGGTGATGATTTGTATCTTGGTATGCACCAAAATAAGAGTATGCAAAATAAAGTGACTTTAGATATCGTAGTCTAGCTTCTTTATGCGGGAATTATTTTATCATTTTCTAAATATTACAAATAAGCTTTTTTCTATGTTATATCTTTGGTTTTGCTTCTAGAATAATTTATTCAAAAATAGATATTACCCGAATTCATCTAATTTGTGTTTCAATAATACTTTAAATTTTATTTTGGTACGTTATCTGAATGACATGCATATTTGAGTTTAAACTATAACAAATTAGTTGAAAGAAAAGGTTGAATAATTAAGTGAGTATAAATATGTGATTTAAGACCCTGCCCCCAACGCACAAGGCTTTTTCATCTTGTTGTGTGATATATATCAGGATCACATGTTACAAAGGTGATGGCTTTCATAATTGAAAATAAGCTAGGTGTCTTTCTTGTGAGTTGTGACTAGTCTTCATGCTATTTAAATTTGGCCCATTAAAATTAAAGGATGTCGATGCTTTGCTCATTTCTTTTTAATGCAATGTGATTGTGATTTCTAACCATATAGATAATCTTCAATAAAATAAGAGAGGAGTTTTTTAGATGAATATTGTTTTCAAAAACATATTTAACGAAATATGTACTTCTAAAACTATTTAACATAATATATGAGGTGAGTTATTTTATAAACTAAGTTTTTGTTGCAAACTGATGGATAAATCCCCACCATCCATCTAGTTTGATCTAATGGTGGGGGATTAACCTAAGATTTAATAAGACAACCTAAGTCCATGTTTTTTTCTTGTCATTTTTGTCTATCTTATTTTTTTTTCCTATTTATTTTTATTTTTATTATTTTTTTAACTCAACGTTTTTTTTTCCTTTAAATCAATTTTTTTTAATTCGTGTTTTGTTTTTTCTTTTTTTTTACGCTTTTTTCGTTTTTCATACATATTCGTCGGTTTTTTACGTTTTCGTCAGTTTTTTTACATTTTCGTTTGTTTTCATACATTTTCGTCTACTTTCATACGTTTTCGTCTGTTTTCTTACGTTTTCGCTTGTTTTCATACGTTTTCGTCTGTTTTCACCCGTTTCGTCCATTTTAATACGTTTTCGTCCGTTTTATACGTTTTCGTCCGTTTTCTTATGTTTTCATCTGTTTTCGAATTTTTTCATATGTTTTCGTCCGTTTTCTTACGTTTTTGCCCGTTTTCATACGTTTTCGTCCGTTTTCATATATATATATATATATATATATATATATATATATATATATATATATATATATATATATATATATATATATATATATATATCCGTCCGTTTTCTTACGTTTTCGTTCATTTTCATACGTTTTCATCCGTTTTCTTACGCTTTCGTTCGTTTTCATACGTTTTCATTCGTTTTCTTACATTTTCGTTCGTTTTCGTCCGTTTTTTTTTCATTTTCGTCAATTTTTCATACATTTTTGTCTTTTTTCATATGTGTTTTTACACTTTCATATGTTTTCATCTGTTTTCATTCATTTTCGTCCATTTTTAAATGCTTTTGGCCATTTTCAGACGTTTTTCATACGTTTCTGAATACCATAAGAGATATTCTATGATATTCAAAATATCACAAGTGATATTCAGTGATATTCTGAATATCACAAGTGATTTTTTGAATATCACATGTGATATTCTTTGATTTTCTGAATATCACAAGTGATATTATAAGTACCACAAATGATATTCTTAATATCATAAATGCTATTCTGTGATACTCATAATATCACAAGTGATATTCAGAATATCACAAGTGATTTTCAACTAATGTTTTGTAACATGAAAATCACAATTGATATTCGGAAAACCAAAAGAGATAGATATTCAGAAAATCACAAGTGATATTCAGAATATCACAAGTGATATTCAGAAAATCACAAGTGATAGTCTGAATATCAATTGTGATATTCAAAACGTATGAAAAACGTAAGAAAATAGACGAAAACATAAGAAAATCACAAGTGATATTTAGAAAATCACAAGTGATATTCAAAAAATCACAAGTGATATTCAGAAAATCAAAAGTGATATTATGAATATTAAAAGTGATTTTCAACTAATGTTTTGTAAGTGAATATCAAAAGTGATATTCTGAATATCACAAGTGATATTCTGAATATCACAAGTGATTTTCAACTAATGTTTTGTAACATGAAAATCACAATTGATATTCGAAAAACCAAAAGAGATAGATATTCAGAAAATCACAAGTGATTTTCAGAAAATCACAAGTGATAGTCTGAATATCAATTGTGATATTCAAAATGTATGAAAAACGTAAGAAAATAGACGAAAACATAAGAAAATCACAAGTGATATTCAGAAAATCACAAGTGATATTATGAAAATCACAAGTGATATTAAGAAAATCACAAGTGATATTATGAATATCACTTGTAATATTCAGAAACGTAAGAAAACAAACGAAAACATAAGAAAATGGATGAATATGTATGAAAACGGAAAAAAACATATGAAAGCGTAAAAGCACGTATGAAAATGGGCAAAAACAATGGATGAAAGTAAAGGAAAATGGATGAAAACGGACAAAAACGTATGAAAATGAACGAAAATGAACGAAATCGGATGAAAACGTATGAAAATAGACGAAAACGGGCAAAACGGACAAAAACGTATGAAAATAGACGAAAATGAATGAAAGCGTAAAAACACGTCTAAAAACGGAGGAAAATGTATGAAAAATGGATGAAAACGGACGAAAATGTATTAGAACGAATGAAAACGTATGAAAACAAACCAAAACATAAGAAAACAGGCAAAAACGTATGAAAAAAAACGTAGACGGGCGAAAATGAACGAAAACATAGGAAAATAGATGAAAACGTATAAAAACAGACAAAACGTATGAAAATAGACAAAAACGTCAAAATGGACGAAAACATAAAAAAAAATGGACAAAAACGTATGTAAACGGACAAAAACGTCTGGAAATGGACGAAAACATATATAAACATATGAAAACGGACGAAAACGTATATAAACGAACGGAAACGTTTGAAAATGGATGATAACGTATAAAAACAGATGAAAACTGATGAAAACGTTTGAAAAGAGACGAAAACGTAAAAAAAAACATACGAAAATGTTTGAAAACAGAAGAAAACGTACGAAAACATGTGAAAACAGACAAAAACGTTTGAAAACGGACGAAAATGTTTATAAACGTATGAAAAAGAATAAAAACTGACGAAAACGTATAAAAACGAACGAAAACGTTTGAAAATGGATGAAAACGTTTGAAAGTAGACGAAAGCGTAAAAAAACGAACGAAAACGTTTAAAAACAGATGAAAATATATGAAAACGGAAAAAAAACGTTTGAAAACAGACGAAAACGTATGAAAGCGGAAGGAAAAAAAAGTTAATTATTAAAAAAAAAATGAATTAGAAAAAAAAACGTGAATTGTTTTATTTATTTATTTAAAAGAGAAAAAAATGACTTTAAAAAATAACTATTAAAAAAAAGACAAAAAAAAAAGATAAAAAAGAGATTGAATAAAAAAGAAAAGACAAAAGAAAAAAAAAGAGAAAAAACGTGAATAGAAAAAAAGTCAAAGAAAAAAGAAAGAAAGAAAAAAGATGTGGAGCCCCAAATAAAATAAAAAGGACAAAAAAAGAAAAAAGAAAATAACAATGAATAAATAAGAAACAAAAAATGGAAAGAAAAAAACATGGACTTAGGTTTAATTTTTAAATACTAGGTTAATTATCACCATTAGATCAAACTAGATGAATGGTGAGGATTTGTCTCTCAGTTTGTAACAAAAAACTAGTATGCAAAAGAACTTTTCTCCATAATATATATATATATATATATATATATATATATATATATATATATATATATATATATATATATATATATATATATATATATTATCATTCATTAGTTTGAAAACAAGTAAAAACACCTCCTGCTCTGCTATCTCAATTAATTGTGGACTCATTCAGTTTGTTTTGATTACTTGAACATTTAATTTTCATAAAAAATTAAAATAATAATTAAAAAAAATCACATTTTAAATTAGCAAATTAAGGGTTAACTGTCAAACATTGTGATGGTGAAAGTGAACTGAACTATTCAAAATAAATAAATAAGTTGAACAGAACTAATAAAATTAATAACCGACACTTAATAGTAAAGCTCGACGAGAGTCGACCATAGTAATATAATATGTTCAATCGGTAACCAACGACAAAACAATTGTTGTCAACCACGGACCCATAACAAGGCCATCATTATGACGGTAAATGCGATCAATTCTCATGACAAACAAAGTAACAAAATAAAGCTTAATGTCAGTTCATATGAAAGTAACCCCGTCCCGATTTATTTGCTGAAACGCATAAGAAACGTCGCGAGGAAATCAATCTAGCAGAGAATGATTATTAGGTTCCATTAACTTATTGCCCTTAATCTCGATTTTATTATTTGTTTGGGATGGGTTGTCATCATCGCATAGTCATTTGAGATCGGAAAATTTCTATTTAGATGGACAATGGAAGATATGAGTACAAAATGATGGATTAATAGCTGCCTTATTAACGCCTCCATTACTTTGAAGAGGATTTTGAATTTTATGAAAGAAGAAAACACAACAAATATAAATCTATACTACTTTATAATATATTTGAGACTTACTATTAATGAAAGACTTAAAAATTCAGATTCAACACTTACCTATAATAGAAAGAATTGTATTAATTTTGCTATTAATTCAATACAAATTCTATAAATCAATCATCAATATAATTTTCAATTTTCAAATGCAGATGTAACATCTAATCAATAAGTAATAGCCCATTTTAAATACAGTTGTCAAAAGCTCATTATAACAAACGCTTGATGCTTTAATAACATTAATAACCTGCTAATAATCTGCTAATTAAAAATTCGATTTTCAATATACGTTTGCTAAAATTAAGCTTTTAGGTGGCCTAAAAAATTTCCCCTTATTACTAAGAGCATCAAAATGGTGAAGCTTTATATAGGTCCATAAGCATTAATTTATAAACCTTTTGATGTTATAAACCTATGTTCACTATGCATAAACCTTTTACAACTCTTAAAATGATTCATAATAACACATGCATTAAATTATGAATAGGTTCAAGAATATGGACCTCTTCATGCCACATGTACATGAAACAAATGATCACTATGGTTAAATTGAAAGATAAAGCTTTATATTGGTTTTAGACCTTTTGATGAAACTACCATAGTGGATGCCCTAAATATTCAACCCCTTATTAACCTAGCCACAATATAAAGTCGATACACATAAGTATTTAGGTGCAGAAACATATCAATACAACAACTTTAATAAGAAAAGATTGACTATCAACGTCAATACAATTCAAATAGCGAACCAATGATCGTTGAACTTGAGGGTGAAATACATCCGATCCTCGCGATGAAACAACTTGATGTCAAGTTTATCTCTTTCTCCCGTCCCATAAATTGATTTAGTGAACATTATATTGAAGTTGAGCATGAGACATAATAACACATCCAACCCTTGATGTAACAAACTTGTTGTCATCTTTGTCTCTATCTCCCACCCCTAAAATTCATTCGGTAATTGTTGATGTTAAGCGTGAAATACATTCAACTCTTGAGGTAACATTCATGCATTTACTAGAAATGGGATGAAGTAATATTAATAATCTTAAACAGTTTGCATGACAAGGTATGTAACTCGACTATTTTGTAATGTTTTGTAGCAATATATCATGTACGCTTCTTTACAATAATTTTCTTTTATGCATAGAAAGAACCCCGCGCGCTGATTTTTCAAAGATGAGTACGGAACAAAGAAGAAAGAATCGAGTTTATGTCTTTAAAAATAAGCGGGATATTTCCTCAAGAAACAACACCGACGAAGAAAAAGAAGTTTAGAGTTTTGCATTGTTACTTTGTTTTCATGTAGTTTTATTATACGTAGCAAGTTTTGGTTCAGCTTGCAACTATTATTCATTCACATAATAAAATAACTATTTGTTTTGGTCTTGAAATTATGCCCTAAGGATGCTCCTTCTAAGTTGATGAATGAACAAAACATTCATGGTTCATTAAATTTGTGTGCTTGATTCTAAGATTTTAGAAATGGTAGGTTTGTTTTTGCATTAGATTGGTTGCTCACATGTTTTTGAAGTTATAGTCACAACGTGAAATCAACAAATATTTGGTTGTCAAATGTTTAATTACATGGGTACTCGTCGCTGCAATGGGCGGGTACCAGGCTAGTTATATTAAATATGTTTACAAGTACATATTCTCTTAAATAATTTGTGTAAATGCAACATTCATTTAAAAAAATCCAAAATATTGTATAAATTTGATTTTATATTCAAAAAAATCACAATATATATATATATATATATATATATATATATATATATATATATATATATATATATATATATAATCTAGATCAAATAAAATCAATCTTAAAATTGTAAAAATAAGATTCAACTAAAATCTGACAAGTGACAAACTCGTTAAAATAAAATTAAATTTTTTTATTCAATACAACTAAAATTGTTAAAGTTTCGATGGTTTTCTTTTTTAAATTAACGAAACCAAGATGATACACTTTGATTCGACATGTAATGTATCAGGTTAAGGTGATACACTTTGATTAAACATTTAAATTTATAGTTGTGTATCACTAATCCAAACTCATGTATCAGTTGGTTATTAGTTGCTAAAATGTTAATTCATATTAATACTTTATTTTTGTGTATTATTGCTAATATGGTTATTTATAAAATAGTTTTAATGGTTGTTTAGACTAGATCTTATTTTTACAACTTTAAGTTTGATCTCACATTAACCTTCCCCTATATATATATATATATATATATATATATATATATATACACACACACACACACACAGCCAATTACGTGTGCTCTTAAATTATTTGAGAAGGTGACTTGATTTGTAAATATTATTATAAGATTTAAGATCATCTGACAACCAAGTTTTTTTACATATAAAGAGATTAATATCTACCCCATCTTTATTTGATATAATAAATGAGATTAATCTCAACAATTTAAAAACTCACTTTTATAAAAAAAAAAAAAATCAAACATTAATATCTTTCAAACCGTTAATCATTAAGCCAATATATATATATATATATATATATATATATATATATATATATATATATATATATATATATATATTGTCTTTCTATAGATAGACACTTCGATATACTTTCGACAAACTTATTTTTTTTTCGTAATTTCACTTTTTTTTTTTTTTTTTTTTTTTTTTTTTTTTCCTGTTACTGAAATTTGCATGAAAAAATCATATGTGATTTAACACTAATATCACATGTGATATTACATACCATATGTGATTTAACACTAGTATCACATATGATTTTTCTTGCACATTTCAATAATGAAAATGAAAATGAAAAAAAAAAAAAAAAAAAAAAACGAGAAAAAAAAGTGAAAAAAATGTTTTTTTTTTTTTTTTTTTTTTGTTTTTTTTTATCAAAAGTATATCAAAGTGCTCGTTTATAGAAAGATAATTAAATGCTTGTCGCGATTGTGTAATTATTTTCGCTTAACAATTAACGGTTTAAAATATTTTTAAATTGCAAATAAGTGAAATATTAAAATACATTTAATCTCAACTATTGATTTCATTTTAAATGGATAATAAAGATGAGTCCCTTATTAAGTAATATAAGTTTGGTATGTAACATATCTTTCCTTTTATTATAATGTGTGAAACAACACGGACAAAAAATTGCATATCTCTTCAGAATTACTATATTTTGCATACTCTTATTTTGGTGCTTACCAATGGATAAATCACTACAATCCATCTAGTTTGATCTAATGATAGGGATGAACATAATAATAAATATGAAAACCTAAGTCAATGTTTTTTTTCTTTGTCTTTTTATAATTCTTATTATTATTATAAATCACTTTATTAGAAACCCAAAAGATTTTACAAGAAGTTAGTGGGAAGCCGAGATACCAACTGGGCTCTCACTCCTCTAGCTATAGAAAATCCAATCCTACTAAATATATGCGCAGCAACACGTGTTCCAATGTCTTGAGTCATCGAGAACTTTTAAATAAATAATTTACTTTTTTTTAGTTCAAGTTTCCTTTTTTTTTAATTCAATTTTTTTTCGCTACGTTTTCATCCGTTTTTTTTTTCTATTTTCGCTCGTTTTCTTATGTTTTCCCTCGTTTTCATACACTTTTGACTGCTTTTATACGTTTTTGTCTGTTTTCTTATGCTTTCACCCGTTTTCGTCTGTTTTCTTACGTTTTCATTTGTTTTTGTATGTTTCCATACGGTTTTGTCCATTTTAATACGTTTTAATTCGTTTTCGTCCATTTTTCATAGGTTTTTGTTCGTTTTCAGACGTGTTTTTCCGCTTTCATACGTTTTTATCCGTTTTCATACACATTCATTCGTTTTCTTGCGCTTTTATCCGTTTTCTTACGCTTTCATCCGTTTTCATATGTTTTCGTCTGTTTTCTTACGTTTTCGTTCATTTTCATACGTTTTCGTTTATTTTCATCCGTTTTCTTTTGTTTTCGTCCTATTTTTCGTATGTTTTCATCCTTTTTCATACATGTTTTTACCCTTTCATACGTTTTCGTTCGTTTTCATACATATTCTTTCGTTTTCCTCCGTTTTCATTCGTTTTCATTCGTTTTTTTAATGTTTTTGGCCTTTTTCAGACGTTTTCATATGTTTCTAAATATCACAAGGGATATTTTGTAATAATCAGAATATCACACAAGTGACATTCTGAATATCACAAATGATATTCTAAATATCACAAGTGATTTCTGAATATACATGTGATATTCTGGATATCACAAGTGGTATTTTGTGATATTCAGAATATCACAAGTGATGTGATATTCTAAGTACCACAAATGATATTTTGAATATCATAAATGATATTATGTGATATTCAAAATATCACGAGTGATATTCTAAATATCACAAGTGATTTTCTGCATATAACAAGTGATTTTCAATTAATGTTTTGTAACATGAAAATCACAAGTGATAGACACTCAGAAAATCACAAGTGATATTCTGAATATCAATTGTGATATTCAAAAACGTATGAAAACAGACGAAAAGTTAAGAAAACGAATGAATACGTTGGAAAACGGACGAAAATATAAGAAAGTCATAAGTGGTATTCTGAATATCATTTGTATTATTCAGAAACGTAAAAAAACAGATGAAAACGTAAGAAAACGGACGAATACGTATGAAAACGTGCAAAAACGTATGACAGCGTAAAAACAAATATGAAAACGGACAAAAACATATAAAAAATGGACGAAAACAAAAGAAAACCTATGAAAACGGATGAAAAAGAACGAAAACAAACGAAAACATATGAAAATGGATGAAAATAAGCGAAAACGTAAGAAAACATATGAAAAATGGACGAAAACAAAAGAAAACGGACGAAAATGTATTAAAACGAACGAAAACGGACAAAAACGTATGAAAACGAACGAAAACGTAAGAAAGCAGACGAAAACGTATGAAAATGGACATAGATGGGCGAAAACGTAAAAACACAAACAAAAACGTATGAAAACGGATAAAAACGTATAAAAACGGACGAAATGTCTAAAATTGGACGAAAACGTAAAAAACAGACCAAAACATATGAAAACGTACACAAACATCTGAAAACAGACGAAAACGTATATAAACGTATGAAAGCGGACAAAAACGTATGAAAACAGACGAAAACGTATAAAAACGAACGAAAACGTTTGAAAACGGATGAAAACATATAAAAAGGGACGAAAAAAGACGAAAATGTTTGAAAAGAGACAAAAACGTAAAAAAATTGATGAAAACTTATAATAATAATAATAATAATAATAATAATAATAATAATAATAATAATAATAATAATAATAAAGAACGTGGTTAGAAAAAAGCCAAAATATAATAATAATAATAATAATAATAATAATAATAATAATAATAATAATAATATGACAAAAAGAAAAAGAAAAAGACATGAACTTAGTTTTTCATATTTAATATTAAGATAATCTCCACTATTACATCAAACTAGATAAAATGTGAGAATTTGTCCTTTGGTAATCACCAAAATAAGAGTAAGTATTAAATTTTTTTTTTGTTTTCATTTTTTTTTACAGATATTCACGTTTTTTCTGATATTGTTACATATCAAGAGAAAATAGTATTTTTTTTGGTGTTGCTTAAAACACATCAAATGAAGAAAAAAAATTACTATTATGCCTTACTTATTACTAGCAGGGTACCCGCGCGATGCGGCGGCGGGTACCTTGTGATTATATTTTCTGGTAATGTGATTTTATATGGCTATATTTTTTTTACGATTAATTTACAAATAAAGATAATTTTAGAGTTGAATCAGTTGGAAAACCTCTTGCATCTTGACTTAGAGGTCAATGGTTCGATCCTCACTCCTACAAAAGGCCGGAGGTCCTTTCCTATCTTAGATAGAACTGGAAGCAGCCTCTCTACCTTAGGTAGGGGTAAGGCTGTTTACATCTCAACCTCCCCATATATATCGTGGAATACGGTATTGGGACCCATTAAAAAAAAATAGTAGTATAATTTCATTTACTGTTAACCTAAGCTACCACAAATATAAATCTTGATTCTTTCCTTCAGCACAATCACTTTTAAATTTTCTGACTTACATGCGACCTTTTAGGCATAGTAAGGTGACCGACATTTATATTTTTATTTTTATTTCAAAAAAATCATCTTTTTTACACTATATATATCCCCTACATTTTCATTTTTAATATACACTATTCACATGAAACAAATATCAAAATTAGCCCAAAATCAACTATACCATACAAATAATATACGGCTCAATTAGCAATTAGTCTAAAACCATTTTCAGCCTAAACAAACTTTAATCATCAATATCTATTAAGGCCCATGATAAAACTACCAAACAATTTGTGATATCATTTGGCCAACCCAATTAAAAACCAAACCGGTATACAACCCAAATGTTTGGACTTATAAATACGTTTACAAAACCTAAATTACCTCATTCCTGCCCTAATTTCCCTCATAAAAATACGCAGCCATAATTTGCAGCCATACAAACATCACATACTCTTCCTTTCTTTCTTATCTTGATAACCGAACATAACCAACAATCTATGTTTGCAAGAAAATCAGACACTTTTCTTGAATATCAAATGAAAACTCTCTCTAAGGTTTTATGTTGTGTTGACCGTGATGGTGGTTTTGAGATGGGATCAGAACTAAGGTAGATGTAGATGTTGGGTTTTATTGTTGCTGTATACTTTCTGTTCGTGGACCATAGATTGAATAAGTTTGATGTTTGTTTTGGCTTGATTGATGATTTTTCTTTTCTTCTTTCGTTTCATCTTCGTTTTTGTTTTGATATGTAACGGTACATTTTTTCTTCTTTTGTGGAATGCATTAATTGGTCGAGGGGTGACTGGTTTGTGAATTTTGGAGCCATCCGACCTTCATCGATCTTGTGGTTGCAGTGGCGGCGACTCGGTCAGTGCAAGGGCGACCGGTCCGGTCGACCGACCACTGTGCCCAGCCTAATGGCTTTATTTTTAAGTACTTGGCTTAGTAGCTTGATTAGCTTGTACATTATGGTTTAATGATTGTATATTTTGCTGTAGGGGTGAATTAATTAGTGTATTAATTATATGTGTTGAATAGATTGTTGACCTTAAAATCATTATATTTTACATACTTGTGCTTTGTGTTTTATGACTTGTATTTACTTAAAAGCTATTGTACATTGTGTTTAAATGGTTGTAATTTTTGGTGAAGAGTGTTTTTAATAGCATTAATATTGTTTGTTAGAATTTTGGTCCTAAAATGACATCACGCTGTTTTTTGTTGTATAATATGCTTACTTTGTTGTAATTCTGAAAATTGGGTGCATTGAAGTGTTGTAAACCATGCATTATTTTTTGTAAATTTGAAAATTTTGGAGAGAGAGTGCTTCATGCATTACTAGCAGGGTACCCGCGCGTTGCAGCGACGAGTACCCTGTGATTAAAATTTAAGCGGCAACAAAATAATAATGACGAACTGGCTAACTGGAGAAAAAAATGATCCCAGTCCGACCCAGTTCACCCATTTTTACATGTTTCAACTGGTCCTCTGCGTGTCATTTTTGAACCGCTTTTATTGGTTAGCCGAACCGACGGCGACTCCGGATTCTGGTTGAATTCGTTGGTCCGGTCTGGTTTTCAGAATCATATGTACCATCAACTTGTTAGCATATAAATTGTATAAAGCTTTGTGTGTTTTATTTATTTGTACAATGTGTATAATAACATACATTTTTCGTTATAGAGGTGTTTTAAAAATAACATTAATTAGTGTGTTTAATGTATTATTCTTAATTTTAAAATTTTAAGATTTGTTTTTAATTAATTTGTACTAAAAGCTTTATATGTTGTATGTCTTAATTTTCAAACTTTTGATTGACCATGGTAGTTATATCAACGAACACAAAATAATACTCAAGCTCGGATTATTGAAGCTCAATCATTAACCGTAGTCCAAAATTATATTCCAAAAATTCAGCCCAACGTTTATCGTACCAAATTTTATAAACGAAAGTGCAACACAAAATTTGTTTTGTACTATGTTAAAATTGTTACTCGACCCACTAAAAAAAATCCTATTTCCATTACAACCCTTTTAAACCCGGCCCACAACCATTAATAAATTAAACCTAATCCCACTAATCCTAATTTCACTACCTTTGCAAAAACGCAGTCATGTTCCTCATTTTTCTCTCAAGTCAACAAAATCCTTTTCTTCTCTTTCACAACTCGAACATAAAGGAAACCTTTAATTGTTTTCTTTCTTAAAAAAAATGAGCAATAAGAACATATCATCTTTCTCGTCTTTGTTATTCGAATGAAAAAGTTGGCTTCAAGATCTTTTAAGTAAGGTCTCGGGTAGGTATTATCTTGTTGATGTTTTGTTTCTTGTTTACCGAAAGAAAGAAAAGTGATAACAGATTTGTTATTGTTTTATCTTTATAATTTTCAGATATTTAAAAGAAGGGTCACTTCTTATATAGATCGATGATGTTTGTAAAGATCTTTGAAGATCCGTTGTTGAAACAAAAAGCAACCTGAGATCTTCTTTTTACTTTCTTGTTCGAAACTGTTGTTGATGTAGATGGGATTTTTCTTGGTTGTTGTTTCGCGGACAAAAACATTTGCTACAACCGGAAAATAAATTAGTTGAGGAGATGGGTTTTAGATAGTTGTGGTTTGATGTTGTTTGTTTTGATTAATAGTATAATTAGATTGGCATTCATGGCTCGGATGTTTATAGAGGGTTGTACTTTAGGTTTAAATCATTGTAAATTTAGGTGTATGGGTGTTTTAAAGGCTATTTAATGTATATATTTCTGTATTTTGGTCTGAATTTCGTGTCATGCATGTTTTGCTTGCACACAATGCTTTACTTGTTGTAACTATGAAGATTCTTTGCTTTAAAGTGTTGTAAACATTGCATAATTTTTTGTACATTTAAATTTTTTGGAGAGAGATTCATTTGCCTATTATATGTAGTATAGATAAGTTGACTATTACATAGGACATCATTATTTTTCCTTCTACAAATTGACTATTCCGTACAATCAAAACCTTTTCATTACCTATTAGAGGTGTGCAAAATCGCCCGAGTCTCGACAATCGACTCGATCCTGACATAAACTGATAGTCACGAAACTGAATAATAGCTTCTCTGGTCGGGAGTCGGGATGGACTTTTAGCATTTTCGGGATTCGGGACGGGCCAAAAACTGACAAAATACAAGAAAAAACCGACTGCTTTCGGAACGGGCCAAAAAACCAACTACTTTCGGGTCGGTATTCAATTTACGATTTAGGTGACTTTCGAAATCAGAATTATTCGGGACGAATCGGGATCCGGCCTGATGCTCAGCCCTATTCCCTATATAGAATAAAAATTGAAAATCCGAAACAGAAAACAATGTATAATGTATGAGTTGAAAATTCTTATTGCTAGGAAAACTGAAACTTTGAAACGAGATATAATATACACAAAATGAAGATTGAGAATTAAATTTTGATTCTTTTATATTGTATGCGTAAACACTAAACTATAATTTCATAATATAATTATTTATCGTTATAAAGTTTTTGCCGTTATGCGGTACTCGTCAAGTATTTATCATGAAAATACAAATTAAACGGGTTAGTGTATAATTTTCCTTGCGCAAGAAGATTAAATTTAGTGAAGTATATCCTTATAATTTTGATTTAACATCATTTGAGCACCAAACTTTTTTTACATACCAAAAGGACTAATCTCCACCATCCAATCTTTATTTGATTTAATTGATTAAATTAATACCAACAATTAAAAAAAACCCATTTCCACTTTTTTTTTTTTTACTTCAAATATTAATATCTTTCAAACCAATAATCGTTAAGCGAAAAAAAATATACCGTTAGAACGAGCATTTAATGATCTTTCTATAGATAGACACTTTGATATATTTTCGACAATTTTTTTTTTTTCGTTTTTTCACATTTTTTTTGTGGCCGAAAAAATCACATGTGATATTACACTAATATCACATGCGATATTACATATCACATGTGATATTAAATATCACATGTGATATTAGACTAATATCACATGTGATTTTTTCGGCCACGAAAAAAAAACATGAAAAAAAACGAAAAACTTTTTTTTGTCAAAAGTATATCAAAGTGCCCGTCTATATAAAGATAATTAAATGTTCGTCGTGATGGTGTAATTATTTTCGCTTAATGATTAACTGTTTAAGAGATAAAATTATAAAAAATAGATGAAATATAAAAATGATTTTAATCTCAACCATTGATTTATTTTTAGATGAATGGTGGGGATGAGTCCTTTGATATGTAAGAAAAGTTTGGTATTTAAAATAACTCTCCTCTATAATACTCCCTCCGTCCCATGTCAAGTGCCCATTTTCATAATGCACAAAATTTTAAGAGATTTCACTAATTAAACTCTTCACCAATCAAATATTATTTTTACCCACTAAAGTCTTATCTTATTGGTTGAAAGGTCAAGTGGACACTTAATTTGGAATATCAAAAAATTCCATTGTAGACATTTAATATGAGACGGAGGGAGTATTTCCTAACCAGATATTTATACTCGTATTTCGCTCAAAATACCAAAAGATTGGTATTTTTCTATCTTCCTACATAAAAAGACTAATCTCAAGTTCAACCGCTAAGCATGATTGACAATGGATCGGATATATTTGAAATTAATGTTGAAAAGAAGAGGAAATATGAAATTATCCGTATTCACATATATATATTCACTTATTTTCTCGTCATCTATATTTATATCCATTTTTATTGATAATTTCATTCATAAAGATAGATGATTCGATTTAGAAGGATCAATAAACATAAAGATAGATGACCCGATTTCAAATGATCGATACACAACGAGTATTAATACGTGTTCCAAGACTTGAGGGTAATAATTTTTCTTTCTTCCCCATTTCTCTATAAATAAAATACTACCAAGAGTCTCATCCCAAACCTGTATATTCAGTTTGACTTAGCAACATGTAATTATCTAGATAACTAACAAGGGTTAAAAAAAACTAAGGCCATTTGGTGTAATAATTTTTTAGTGGGGTGTAAACAAAAAGAAATGATAGGCTCAACACGGTGTTCTTACTAAAAATGAGTGCAACAAAAGGGTAAAAGAAAATTAAATGACCGATAAAATCAAATAATTATAGCAAAACACAGGCTAAAACAAGGTTTAATCCTAATGCAACTCATCACTTAGTAACTTCTAATCACACGAATGTGATCTCACTAGCGGTCTTAGGATGTATCACTAAGGGATAATTGTTTCTAAATGTATCGAACTTGCCATCGTTTACTATGTTGTGTAATGAACTTTTTTTTTTTGCTAATGTGTGTTTCAAACTGCCTAATCCATCCTATATTGTGACTAAACGGGGTAATTAATGGTTAACCCGTTTTTTTGTAGCGCATGTGAGGAACACATGACTTTTATTTTTGTCTTTTTATACAACGTTAACAAACTCCCCACAAACGGTTACTTTCTAACGTTAAAAAGAAACCCACCCCCAAATTTATGTCCCCCCAATTCACATGAACCCTAAAATCTACAACACACAAAATTCGTTCATCATAATTCATTTACCCTAAACAATTAAAATCACAAAACACTCAAAATTCATAATAAGGTCATGGCTCAGTATGCTCCTGGCACACCAAGAGTTATAGGGAAGTATGTTAAACCGTACTGTGGATGTGGTCTTGCAATGAGTGAAAACGGCATGGACTAGGGAGAATCCAGAGAAACGATTCGTTGCTTTTCCCAAATATGCAGGCCCTAAGTGTGGGTATTATGAGTTTTTTTTATGAAGAATTACCTAGTAATTATTATAGGGATTTGCTTTGGGAAGAGCATCAGAAGGGGAAGAGAGGGATTCAAAGGAATGAGATGCAAGAACAAATTCATGTTCTGACTATGGAAAAGAAGTTGTTGGCTGATGAATTGACTTGTACCAATTCAAAGCTACAATTGGATGACAAATTGTTTCTGATTTTGATTGGGATTTTGATTGTCTTTTGTATTGTATTTGGAATGAAAGCATGAAGCTGATTTAGGTCCATGATGACTAGAAGTGTTAGTAGTTAGTAGTTGTAATTGATTAACTAGGCTAGTGTAATGGACTTTGACTCAATAAAGTCAATCTTTTGTAAAGCAATGAAAATTTTGCAGTTTTGAATGCTATAAACAATGGCAGTTGATAACTTTGTTGTAGTTTTAGTATTTAATTTCTAGTAATTGTAGATTGTAGTAACCATAGATATCATAAACCTGAAAATTGACTTTAGAAAGTTTAATAACATAGGTCCTACACTGTTACAACAGTTTTATTGAAGAGCATTGTAGCCATAGATAAATTTGACTTTAGAAAGTCAAATACAACTAACCCATAGTTCTTTTTCCCTTCCCCTTTGAGCCCTATGTTGCATCCTTTGGTAATTTTGCAACAAATGGTTTGATACCAAACTCTTCACACTTGTGTTTGTTGGGAAGCCCTAGCACCTTAAGCCTATCATTAAAAGCTTTCTTTGCAAGCTGTTGTGGAGTTGGAAGCTTGCTAGCATCAACTGTTTTTTACTTTGGATCAAATTTTGGTTGATAAGATGGAATTTCATCATCTGAACTAGATGGTATGGAAGAGGTTCAAAACTTGTTTCACTGCTGGAGATGTAAATGATCTCTGCACAAAAAAAAAAAAAAAAGAAAAAAAAAGTCAATGTTGTAATTCATGGGTGTTTGCAGATATGAGCATGCATATGAACAAGACAAACCTTTTTTCTTGTTGGAAGCCATTGTTGCAATTTGTAATTTTTAGTTTTAGATGCTTGAATGTGTGGGTTGCTGCTTAAGGGGTTTTATAGAGGGTAATTTGTTGATATAAATAATGCTTAAAAACGTTATTAATATTTTTCAATAACTCTACGTTTTGATAATCACAAAATGTAAACTAAATTAGGTCAAGATTATGACGTAAACAAGTATTTAGTGGCAAATATTTACTTCTACAACTAATATCACTTAAGGTATGTATAAACAAAGCATCTTATGCATTACATGATCAAAGGGAGCATTTTCTTAACACAAAACATTTTATAAAATGACATTAACATTTTATATGTTTTAGTAAATCATTCTTGGTATTGTTTTATTAAACCACAAAGATATGATTTCAAATTTCCAACCAAAAAGGGCAAATTCTCTCCCGAAAAACCTTCCCCACAAAAAGACAAACAAACCCAATGTTCTGGAGGGGGCGACCCCCTTAATTCCTAGGCGGCCCCCTTAATGATTAAGGGGACCGGCCCCTAATTAAGGGGACCGACACGCTCCATAACAATATTTTTTTAGCCCTATAAATACTGGTTCATTTCACAATTTTTTGTCACCTTTTTGCACTAAAAACTTTCTGATCTCATCTCCATTTCTATTCCAAAATTCTTTGATCATATAATTCATAAGTCTTTGTTTCCAAGTGATCCAAGACTTCATCCACACAAGTGCAAAAAGAAGAACACTCCTTCAACATCTATACAAAGTAGTAGTGTTGTAACTAGTTGATATCATCTTGTAGTAGTGCTAGATTACTTGCAAAAGTGTTGTGTGATTTAGTAGATTGTAGATATTAGTTGTGTTGATTAGTAGAGTAGAAGTTGTGAAGTAGTTGTGGATTGAAGAAGGTGTGAAGTAGACGTGAAGAAGAAGTCGTGAAGCTATTGTGAAGAAGTAGTGAAGTTGTGAAGAAGTTGTGAGATTAGTTCTAGCTAGGATTAGAATTCGACATTTAGCTTAGTGTCGTTAATCGGTGTAAGCCAAGGTGTGTAAGGTTTCTCCGCCATAAGGAGTTTGTTGACATAGTGAAGAAAACTCTCGAGTGTGGTACTCGGGGAGTGGAGTAAGGCAAAGAAGGTGTCCTTGTAGCCGAACCACTATAAATTCGCGTGTTGTGGTTTGATCTCTCCATCTCTATCTTTTATTTCATTTCATTACTTTGTTTACATTATTAGATTGTATCTATTTAGACTTGCTCATTCTTGTTAACAATTGAATTCACATAAGATCGAATCAAATTTTATAAGCAACTATAATTTTCGTAAAATAAGCAAATTTTATATGCATGTTAATTGTTTTTGTCTTAATTTTATTCTTGTTGTTATATTGTTTAGGTGAAAATGCCTAAAACCACGGTTGGTGACGTTTCTAAAACTAAACAATACATTCCTAAAGTTTCCGCCACTACCGACATGTCTCCTACCGTTGCATGTTTCTATCGTCCCATTGAAAATAGAAACATTCACGAGGGGAGAATTGTCGATCCATCTTACTATGAATCCGATCAAATCGAACGAATGTTCACCAATATCCGTCTTGACTGTCTTTTCAAAATCAACGAACCAATCATTCCTCGCTTTGTCCTCGACTTCTATAGCCAAGTGACGGTGCAAACCGATCCCTATGGTCATATCCTCATTTCTTTCATGATCCAAAATCAATTCATCACTCATACTCTTGCTCAGTTTGGACAAATCCTCAGAATCCCATACAATGGCCAAGCCGTATACTCTAATGAATGGGATCTTTCTTCACTTGAATGAAATCGTCCTCAGGATGGTCCATACTATTATGAGATTCCAAGTTCTGAAGACATTCGTCGTCTGCTTGAACTAGAACGTGGTACGACTAGTCGAAAAATCAAGTCGAAAAATGTCGATATTCATGAAAATGAAATCCTTCTCAAAGAGCTATGCCCAAACATAAAAAATTGGGAAGAACTCATTCGCGAGAATGCGTTTGGTACCGGCGGTCACCGTGATCATCTCATGGCTAGCATCGCCTACATGTTGTATTGTGTAATTGCTGAAGAAAACTACAATTTGGCTTATCTCTTTGTCCATCGAATCATGACTGCCAAAAACACTCCTAATGCCAACCTTCCTTATGGTATGTTCCTCACTCGACTTTATCGTCATATCATGGAACAATACCCAGATCTTCGGAGTGATTTCTATGTGCATGTTCATCCCACTTTGAATCAACTCACTCGTGTTCGTACTCGTCGATCTCGAAGTGACAAAGGAAAATCTCGTGGTCCTTTGTTTTCTATGCCTCGTGGTTCAACATCTCATCAAGGTAATGATGATGATGAGGAGGAAGACACCTCGCGTGTTAGTACCCCATCTCCCACTACCTTTGTTGATGATCTTCCTGATCTTGATTATACCGACTATCAAATTCCTCTTCCTCATGAACGTACCGATGAAATTCTCTTCAATCGTCAAACGTCCTTAATGAACCAAACTCAGCAAATGCATGAAGAAGTTAGAGGAGGATTCAAGTCCGTAGGAAAAATGTTCAGGAAGATTATGGGCAAGAAGAAGAAATAGAGTTGTTGATGTGAAGCTACTTATTATTATTATTGAACTATTAGACATTTGTGTGTTTTATTATTTGTCCGATTTATTCGGAAATACTTGTGTTCCTTAATGTTTGTTACTTGAATGTTGCTTAGGTTTTAACTATTATCATGCTAGGATGTTGATTATAACTTAATGCTATTATTATGCTTCTTTATATTTGGCTTACAATATATTAGTTTGCATGCATGATTTATTATTTTATGCTTATATTTCATCATTCCTAGAGTATATGCTTCAAATAGAGCTTGCTGGAAACACACATTTGAAAACCAACCCATTTCTGCAAATTTTTGATTTCTGGTCGCCTGGGAAAACACCAGATGGGCGGCCCCCTTAATTATTAAGGTGGCCGGCCTACAATTAAGGGGACCGGCCATCTGGAACTGAGTTTACTGTTTTCTTTTGCATCTTGTGACCTCTTTCTCTAGTATCAGCTACCATTTCTCCTTATAACCCAACTGATTTTAGAATCTCCTTTAACCACTTCAAAAACTTACCTAAACCAATCATTTTCATATTATAAATTCCCTCCAAATGAACACTCTTCACCTCATTATTCATCATCTCTTTCAACCTAAACCATCATGTCTTCACCAAACACCTCCATCTATAAGGTCTCAAAGAAACAAAAGATTGTCATCATCCTCCAAAACAACTCTTCATTGATTTAACAAATGAGGACAACACAACACCATCACCTCCACCTAAATGCTCATCCCCAAGTGCACCAAATGCACCATCCAAAACACCTTCCACTCATGGAACTTCTTCATCTTCCATACCTTCAACTTCATCAATCAATGACTACATAAACTCACACTTGTCATCACCACAAGCATCATCACCACATCCTACACAAGAACCTCTTTCCACCAAACTTACCATCTCACTTTCCCCAATAACATCACTTGATGCTCATGTCTCATCTCCACCAATTACACCACCATTCTTTGTCAATCCCGTACCTTGGAGCTTACTTGAAGCTCATGGTGATACTTGCCTTTGTTGCATCCACAACCGAACCATAATCTTTGGTCTTAGAGATGAAATTCAATATATGTTTTCATATATTGAACACTTGCTAACCAACCCACCACCACCACTACCTCCACCATCCTCACCTATTGTTCCACCTCCACAATCCTCACCTATTTCTCCACCATCACCTTCCTACTCTCCGAATTAAGTATGTACTATGCTTAATAAATAAAGACTTCACAACCCTTTTGCTTGCAAGCTCTATGAAGCCCATGTACTCTTTGCATGATGAAGTACTATTCTAGTTGTTGTATTCTCTAGTTGTTATTCTAATTGTAATCTCTCTTGATGTTACATGTATTGTTGTGTTTTTACACAACTTTTGCTTTTATATGAATGCTTCTATTTTATGATGCTTGCTTATATTGTTGTCACTTTATATATGATTGTATGTATATAATTGTGCTTCTAATATTTTTGTTTTGCAAGCATTCCATAGCTCGTCTCCTTGGTGCCCTCGAACGAGGGGGAGTACACATCAAGGGGGAGTTCTCATCCCGTCAATATTTCACGCTTGAAACTTGTCGGCAAAACCTTTTTGATTCTACAAAAAGAGGGAGAAGTAAATATAAACTCAATAAAATACTTGTCTAAAAACTAATTTTTGATTTAATGAGTTAAAGTTTTGTAATCATCAAAAAGGGGGAGATTGTTGATAAAAATAATGCTTAAAAACGTTATTAATATTTTTCAATAACTCTACGTTTTGATAATCACAAAATGTAAACTAAATTAAGTCAAGATTATGACGTAAACAAGTATTTAGTGGCAAATATTTACTTCTACAACTAATATCACTTAAGGTATGTATAAACAAAGCATCTTATGCATTACATGATCAAAGGGAGCATTTTCTTAACACAAAACATTTTATAAAATGACATTAACATTTTATATGTTTTAGTAAATCATTCTTGGTATTGTTTTATTAAACAACAAAGATATGATTTCAAATTTCCAACCAAAAAGAGCAAATTCTCTACAGAAAAACCTTCCCCACAAAAGACAAACAAACCCAACGTTCTGGAGGGGGCGGCCCCCTTAATGATTAAGGGGACCGGCACTCTCCAGAACAGTATTTTTTTAGCCCTATAAATACTGGTTCATTTCACAAATTTTTCTCACCTTTTTGCACTAAAAACTTTCTGATCTCATCTCCATTTCTATTCCAAAATTTTTTGATTATATAATTCATAAGTCTTTGTTTCCAAGTGATCCAAGACTTCATCCACACAAGTGCAAAAATAAGAACACTCCTTCAACATCTATACAAAGTAGTAGTGTTGTGACTAGTTGATATCATCTTGTAGTAGTGCTAGATTACTTGCAAAAGTGTTGTGTGATTTAGTAGATTGTAGATATTAGTTGTGTTGATTAGTAGAGTAGAAGTTGTGAAGTAGTTGTGCATTGAAGAAGGTGTGAAGTAGACGTGAAGAAGAAGTCGTGAAGCTATTGTGAAGAAGTAGTGAGATTAGTTCTAGCTAGGATTAGAACTCGACATTTAGCTTAGTGTCGTTAATCAGTGTAAGCCAAGGTGTGTAAGGTTTCTCCGCTATAAGGAGTTTGTTGACATAGTGAAGAAAACTCTCGAGTGTGGTACTCGGGGAGTGGAGTAGGGCAAGGAAGGTGTCCTTGTAGCCGAACCACTATAGATTCGCGTGTTGTGGTTTGATCTCTCCATATCTATCTTTTATTTCATTTCATTACTTTGTTTACATTATTAGATTGTATCTATTTAGACTTGCTCATTCTTGTTAACAATTGAATTCACATAAGATCAAATCAAATTTTATAAGCAACTATAATTTTCGTAAAATAAACTCAAAAAGAACGTAAAACTATTCAAATCCCCTTCTAGTTTTCCACATAATTGTTTCATTTTGGGGGTATCAAAGCTGCAAAAGCAGTCAAAGAATAGTGAATCTGCAGGGCTTAGAAAAAAACAGTGCCTATGCAAGGCTTAGAAAAAAAACAGTAAAAATAAAGAGATTCTCAATGTATGGACTGAATATGCCTAATACAAAGGCATTTCACTTCATTAAAGTGGACAGTTGACTTTATAAAGTCAAATAAGTTATATATGAGTTACTAGAGTTTGATTGCCCAAAATAATAAACAAAAGATGGCAATCTAAAGTTACATACGACAGCCTTGCCACATACATCTTTAAAATCACACCATCCTCGTATCTTAAAGGTTCGTGCAAAAAAATCCCATCATTCCACACATCCAAATCAATACCATCCGGTCCAGGTATAACCATTCTACAAAATACGAAACTGAAAATTAGGGCAAATTCTAAATTCTAATTAAACAACAATTAAGAGATATAAGAGTTAAACATACCTTGAATCACATTAAAAACAAAAAGAAAATAGTGTTAAGAGGGTTTGATTGAAGCTTGTAAATAGAAATTAGGGTTTGAGTGAGAGAGTGAATTTGGGGGAAAAAATAAGGGTGTGCGTTTTTGGGAGGGAAATTAATGGGTGTGGTAGGGTTATAGAGAGAGAAACGGGGTAATATAACGGTAACAGGGTTATTTTAACGGGGTCAACGAAAGTCAAAGTGCCACGTTGGCAAAAAATGGGTCCAATGTTAATTATCCACAATATAGGATGGATTAGGCAGTTTGAAACACACATTAGCAAAAAAAAGTTCATTACACAACATAGTAAAAGGTGGCAAGTTCGATACATTTAGAAACAATTATCCCTATCACTAAAGGATGTTCTAAAATTTATACACTATCGATACTCAATGAAACAAAAACATTAAAAATGAACATTATAATCGACAAGGCTAATGTTTCTCACTTTTTTGGTTGAATATTTGAATGATAGGGTATTTATGCTAAATTATAAAATCCTATTCACATGATGCTTGAAACTAGTGGTACAAGTTAATACCATGAAATTCTTTTAAATTGGTGTTTTAACAAATACAAATGCCAAAATCATTTCTAAGACTTCCAATACCTTCTCTACACTTAAAATGAAGATTGTCCCCACTGTTTTAACAAGTTCAAATAAATAAATAAACCAAGTACTCTCCTGGTTTTCTCGATATGATCAAAGAATGACGATACGAGGTTAAATCTTCGTCCAAGAGACCATCCTTATCCAATCAAAACCTTTAATAAAAAGACAAAGACAATTATACCCAAATGTAAGATCGGACGAAAATAAAATATAATTTGCATTGATTCATAAAACATAAATAAAACAAATCTAAAATAAAGCCATCAAAAGATAGCATACTTGAAAATGAAATAAAAATAACCTACAAGAAACTCTGGACTTCTAAAAATTCTAGAAATTTTTCAATAAAAAAAAAAAAAAAAAAAAACATGGGCAAATTTTACTGTGGACATCCTGACACCGTCAGAATGATCTGACAAATTTTTTCGTGTTACACTCTAGAAATGTTTTTGAAAATCCTGCATATTTAATGTCCAAATTCCTATAAAACACACACATATATATATATATATATATATATATATATATATATATATATATATATATATATATATATATATATATATATATATATATATAAGCATGGATAAAAACAAACAAACAAAAGCAAATAAAGTAAGCATGCATTGAAATTAACTACATGCCACCACATATTAGAATAACTGTTCAAAAAACCAAATATGAATTTCCCTCCACTTATTTGATGCAAAATATAGAATAACAGTTAACAAAACCAAATATGAATTTCTTACACTTATTTGATGCAAAATACCTTTACTTGCCAATGAGACGAGGTAAAAAAAAAAATAAAGCATGGTAACATACAATTTAACATGCAACAATTCAAAATCAAGATCAAGCATACAAACACACAGAAAAAAAATTAAAAATAGAAGGATAAGCATGGGATAGCTTCACATGAATCACTTTTCTTTATTAACGAGTCTTGTAGCTAGACTCAACATCAAACCTAAGTTAACTCATGCATGCTCACATAATCATCTATGAGCATTCAAATCATAAACTCATCTTTCTCACACTCGAGACCTAACTTCAAACAACTTTTATAGAAATTTCAATTTTTTTCATGAGCATACTAAGTCCATTATCCTTATCTTTCTCACTGAATAATAAAACAGACGATAACTTGTTGCACTCTGCATTTGACAAAGTCCTAAACCAATATATCATCCGGGACATCCAGTAAATAGAAGTATCAATCCTGTCCAAAAATGAGATTGTACCTTCATTCACTCTGTGGTCCAAATTAGTCAATTCATTAAAAGGTTTTCTTAATACCACATAGGACAAATCGTGATCAACAAATTCCCCTGCATCCTCTAAGACTACAAAATCCGTCAAATACGTGAAACTTCCTATAAAAACACGCACATTTTTTACGATTCCCACGAGGTAATTTCGTCTAAAATCTAATTATTTAACCCTGATCGTATTAGAATAAGCACGAAAGAGTATATTTATGGGTAAAATTGAATCAAAGTAAGCATTAAAATGTCAAAAGCCAATCATACATAGGTTACTTTTTTAATCTTCCTACTAAATTCGAGACAACGAGGCAATGAGGACGAGTTGTTGTAAGGATTAAACTATCATATGCTATATCGAAATATTTTGAATTTTAAATTTTTGAAAGGGTTGGGAAGTGATATTCTTCCGGATCTTCATCATTATCATCATCTTCTTCTTCCACCTACTCTTCTTCTTTATCAACAACTTCTCCATCATCCCACTCTTCTTCCTTGGAATATGAAAAGTCAACAAAAAGAGAAACAAAATGCACATGTTTAGGCTCAATTTTAGGATGCAAATCAAGTAAATTAGCTAGTTCAAAAAAATCATTCATTTGTTGGATGGGTGGAGCATGTAGTGGATTCGCATTCTCCATGATATAATGAAATAATAAATGGAAATTATGAACAAAGACACAAAGAAAAGATAGTCTAAGAGAAAGCTACGAAAATGAAAACAAAACACTCACTTCATAGGAATCTTGTGAGTTATAATACGAAATAAGAAACGAAACCTAGACTAAGCACCTGCAGCGGCACAAAAAACTTGATGCGGTGGTTCAACACTGAAGTTTTACAACCCCCTAAGCAATGTACCTAACCATTGTTGTGTATTATAAGCAAGATCGGTGGAAGGTCATTCTACATAGGGAATAGTGGAGTAGGTTTACATAATATGACAATTTGATCTATAGACGAACATAGAGTATTTATAGTATTCACGATTAATTAAAAAGTGAATACAATAATCGGTTTTGAGGAGATTTGTTTTAAAACTAATATTAACTTAAAATGCGAGAAAACTAAATAACATGATAAGTAAAGTTTTGGTGCGAACCATAGGATGGAAAAATGTGTTTATCTAGGGTACACTTCTCCTCATTAGTGATCTAACTATCCTATTGAATTGTCACGCCTTGTTTAGTGTAATGGGGATATTTCTTATTACTTTTTATGTATTGGCCAATCACACATCTCTGCAATAGCCTATGTAAAGGGACCTACATCTTGCCTAAGTGTCACAAAATAACTAAAACATGCAATAAATATCCAATCTAAGCAAACACCTAACACAAATTATTCAATTAGTAAAATCTAGTCAACGTTCTAGCTAGGTCGGAATCCTAACCAGGTTTTGAACTTCTAGCAAAGCACACTCACCAATAAGAGGCCATAGGAATAATCATACACAAATAAGTTTCATTCAGTCCTAGATAAATGCTAAGTAAATTAGCCTTGCTTAGCAATCAAAGAACAAGAACACATATAAACAAAACAAGCAATGATAAACATTATTGGGAGATTAAATATAGACTTATCTTGATGTTGTGGAAGGTTTACAAGGGTGAAAAAGACTAAAAATCTCATAAAAATTGTTTAGGGTTCAGCTCCCAAAAGTTTGCGCACGAGTAAAGAAATCAATACAAAAATTTTCATAGGTTTTTAACTTTGACGACATCAGCCTTTAGGTGTGATGCCGTTAGGTTGCCGTCTTCGATTAGGGTTTATTTGCAGTGAATTGGTGTGACGACACCGGGCATTGATGGTGACGGCGTTAGGCATGGTTTATGTCAGCGCCAGCTTGGTCGTCTCATCTCATTGACCGGTCGCAGAAAAGTGCAAAATTCATCTTTCTAGGCACTTTTGGTGGCGACTTCACACATGCCGATCACAAATTGAAACCTTTTCTTTTTCATACGCTCTTCGTACAAATTTGCCCAAATCTCGTACATTTCTAGGAAATGCATTTCCAAAGACATAAATGTCAAAAAGAAAGGATATAGAGCAATAAATGATACAATGTGCATGAAATTAAGGGCTAAATGACCTCTAAAAATGGTAATATTTTGCTCCTCATCACACTATATAACTATCACACAGGCCAAAGCCCTACCTGGCTATGTATGACACATGGGCCAAGGCCCTAAACTGATTCACTAACAAATTTCTTTTATATGCTGAGAAGTATCTTTGACACTAATCTTTATTTAGTTTTATTTTTAATTTTGAATTCTTGAACAACATTCTTGAAGACAGTACTTGTAACTTGTAAACTTGTAGAATAATCTTTTATAGAACCTTGTTCTTCTCATGATACCTTTTTACCTTTTTGAAGTAGTTTTTCATTTGCAATTTGAAATCTCTGCGCAACGCCCCTTTCCAAACTCGAAAATATTTTGGGTACCAGATGCCCTTACGCCCAAAATTGAAAAGGACGTGGTCGTATACTCAGAATATGTGAAAAATGCATTTTTTGGCGAAAGGCCTTGTGCCCGAGCCCATAAGGTCATATGACCAGACACTCTGAAATTAAGAAAAACCATTTTTATTTTAGAAGGCCCTATGCCCAAAAATCAGATTTGTCAAATACAAATGTTCACTGTTTCCAGGTTTACAAAAAATCAACTTTTTGCAACTTACTCTAATTCCGAAATACCAACGTTTAAGTAACAAATAAACTTTAACAACATGATTATTTAATGACAAACATTAATAAGGGTCCATTATATGACTCGTTTCATAAAATATTGTCATTAATGGACACCAAACCTTACATAACAAAATAAGGGGTTTGAACTTGTTTATGTAACATGGAATTTCTAATACTACTAGCATACATGCAAATGGCAAGTACTTCCATTCCACACTTCGATCTTAAGGCCTACATCTGACATCTTCCTATAATGCACATTCACATTAAAAAATGTTTAACAACTGAACCATAAGCATTACGCTTAGTAAGTAGATAGGTAATAACATGCTTTCATACATCATTTAACATACATGCATCATACGCTTTATTACTATTTCAAAGACTAATCCACACTATTACTTGCATAAAAGCACTTAGCCCATACCATATATATTATCACCTGCATATAAGCACTATAACCAACATCATTCTTTCTCAATACAAGGATCACACACCTTAACTAGTTTAGCAAATAGGTTAACCACAATCCTTAGCTAGTTATAAAAACTACACACGTTCTACATTAGTCCAAACATACTAACCATGCCTTCCATAACATTAGCACAAATATTCACATAACACATAATACGGTAAAATCAATATAACATCATATTATAACCAATTTATTTACCTTAATCCATAGCTATTATATAAAGAACAACAACACCAATGCCACTTGATTGCCTGTACAAAATTCACTAACAATATTAAGCATTTCCACAATATATAATAAAATAACGGGTTTCTATTACTAACCATAACACGCATGTCTCATCTTTAACATGCATATGATCATTAACATGATCATACAATAGAATCCTCAAAATCACCAATTTAGACATAACCCACTAAAGGGACTTAACTCATAAACACTATAACATCATCACTTTAACTCAAAACCCCCAATTTAGCTTATGAATTCTAACTATAAATTGCCACCAATTCAATGATTAAGAGCTACTTACATGAGGAGGATGATTGCTAAGGATAAAATTCTTGGATTGGAACATTAATTCTCGCACAATTTGGCTTCAATTACTTTCCCTCTTGATGAGGCGAAAAGTGTTACGCTTTTAGGGGGTCATTTAAGCCCTATGTCGTGATAATTTGATCAAATATTGCCTCAAATCATTCCTTTTGTCATTTTAGGTACTTTGGAGAAGAAATCTGGAAAAGGAAGCATTATGGACGTTTTTTGAGCGAAAAGTGAAGAAAACAACAAAGTCTCCAAAATCAAGCTGGAAACTGTACCTGACGGCGTCACGTTCTAAAGGTGACGGCGTCACGTGTTGGCAAAGAGGTGGATATGAAGTTTACACGAGACGCGCCATAAAGTTTTTTTTGGACTTAAAGAGTGACGGCGTCACCCTTTGTGATGCCTAGGCCGTCACGTACAATTTATAAGGTGACGGCCAGTGAAGATTATAAGGTGACGGTGTCAGATCTGGATCTAGGCAATCCGAGGGAAGCATTGGCGGCGAGTTAACGACGTCACATGTATAATGTGACGCCGTCAGATTGTATTCTCTATATATAGTTTTCTAATTTTCATTCATTAGAGGAAGAACTTTTGGAGGAACTTCACCATAAACCCTAGGACGAATTTTAGCTTTTTTGTAAGTGTTTCAAACCCTTCTTTCATCCATGATTAATTAAAGATAAGTCTTCCAATAATCATTCAATATGTCTATGTGTTGTTTGATTATATCTTATGCTTGTCTTTATATTAACATGTTAGGCTAGGTTTATTTGTGTTTGCTTAGGTATAATGAAAGCTAGCTATTGATTATTGATTAATTGTTTGTTATTAACTGTTGTTGGATGAATGATTTCGATGTTAGGCAAGAAAACTAGCTAATCTCCAATTGGTAACATGTTTGAACGTCTTAAGAAACATGAATCAGATGTGTACTACGATTTTAATGGTTATATTTAATGCATAAGTGACTACTAAGGAGGCCATGTTAGGAGCTAGTTGTCGGCTCGACATAGGAAGAGGTAGAAGCTTATAGAGTTGGGGAAGATCTTACACGGCCCCACGAATGGTATTAAGGAATATAACCCGTCATCCACGCAATTGTAACAAACTAATCAATTAATGAAAGATAGCTAGGGAGTAGTGAAATCTAAGTAAACAGGTTTCTCTTCATATAAGGTTTTTCTCACATTTATTTTCTTGTTATTTTATTTTTATTGCATTTGTAGTTATTTTGGTTAGTTGACTAGCAACTAATTCCGCCCACTCTTCCAATATCCGAGATTTTTACTTGCTTTCCATAAGATATAAAAAAACAAAAAGAATCATCCCTCACCTCTAGACCTAGTTAGATTAAGTTTCAGTCCTAACGAACACTATTCCCCAAGTAGAACGATCAATCCCCCGGTACTTGCCACTACACTATACTACATCGGTCAGGTACACTGCCTGGTGGGGATTGCAAGCTTCTCAAGATCCCTCGAGAGGTAAAACCATTTGCAAAGTTGCAAAACCACGCATCAAGTTTTTGGCGCCGCTGCCGGGGAATAGTTATTGTTTAGGTTGAATTTTATTTTTATTTGGTCTACTCATTAGATTCCTATCTAGTGAGATTTTTATTTTATTTTTATAGGTTTTCTTGTAGTCTATCTTTTTCTTTGTGCCTTTGTTAGTAAATTAAGTTCATTAACTGTTTCGTTAGCCATTATGAAAAACGCGAATCCACCAAACCCGATACTAGAGTTTTACATGAAGAAATATAATTATACTAATTTGGATATATCAAGATGGATAGAAATAAGGAGGACAGGATCTCGCATTGATTTTAGTGAGTATCTTGAGAAAAGAGACCAAGCGCATAAAACTTTTCAAAAAATCACCTTAGGAGCTCCATCAAACCCTCAAAATACCTCATTTAGTGAAACTTACGCACCATATAAGCCTTTACCTAGGATAGATGTCAAACCACCCAGGTGCATGCTTGGATTAGATTTCACTAAGACTTATGATGAACATGAGGAATCCTTTAGGCAAAAAGAACATAGTGATCAAGTTATTGAGAACGATTCTTATGAATCGGACCAAGAATTTGAGATGAATAGAAAAGGATTTCAGATACCTAGGTGCATGTTGGGGATTGACTTCAGCAAAATACATAATAAGCACATAGGTGATCTAGATGTGATGGAGGATAAGGCGAAAAATACAAATCCACTAAGTACTCCACAAGTCCTACCATCATTTGAGGCACACACACCGCCCGTGACTTACCCGGAAGAAGCAGAAGAGACTATAGGAACCCCAATAGAGGTAGAGCCCTTGGACTAAACACAATTAGATGAAATATGTTTGGATACTTGTAGTCACAACCTTTCTCTTAGCTCTAAGGAAGTTGCTAGTTTTGATGAATCGGAGCCTGAACCAAATCCGTTACCTAATCTTCCATCCTTGGATGAAAATTTAGGAATTGAAAAAGGTCCCGATCCATCAATCAAACCATATAGTCTGGGTAGTTTTACGTTGAAGGTAGTAGACTCTAAGCCTTGTAGAGAGGAAGCTGACATAGGAATGAACCATGACCTTACATACTTACATCACCCATTCATGAGTGATCAAAAGAAACATTATGGGTTTAAACCGGGTTTATTAGGTCTAGATGGATTCCCAACTAGGAATCTCTCAAAGTTGATAGAAGATGATCCCTTCTTAGGAGAAAACTTTAACTCACCCATTGACCAAAGTGAACTAGGTAAGGTTATGATGAAAGGAGCACACCCCTTTGAGCATATAATTCATCCGCCACTCTTTCCTCATGTGGCATATTTCCACCATAAGGGTGTGTATCGCTACTTTCCCCCTCACTTAATCCTAAGTGTAGGGAAACTCCCTATTTCTGTTAAATAAGGGTAGAGTCAGGCTCGTGACTCGAACAAAAACAAAGCGCTTCTTGGGAGGCAACCCAAGGTTTAATTGTTTGTTTGTTTTAATTTATTTGTTTCCGTATGCATGTTTTATTTTTATTGTTTGTGGCTCATGTTTCAAAGTAAATTGTGAAAATGCTTTATTTTGTTTTTAACTTCGTCTTAACTACATATAAAGGTATTTTGCAAAAGATAAGTGTAAGGGAAATCTAAATTTGTTTCTAAGAACGAGATTGGACATGAATCACAACAATATTAAATGAATATGCATATTAGTATTTGTTTGAGTCAAATGCTTGTATCGAGTTATAATGAGTATTTTGCAGGATTTCTAGGAATTAAGGCGTAAGTTTTTCCAGGAATTTTTCGGAAACTAAACATGAAATTTCTGCAGGTCACTTCTGACGGTGTCAGGATTATAACCTGACGGCGTCATGTGTAAAATTCTGGAAAATTTTGCAAGTTTTGTTTTTCTGCTGGAATCGTTAAGTTTTTGTTAAACCTTTAGTTTTATAAACTCCAGGAAATCTGCAAATATTCATTCCACAAGCATTATATCTTTATTTGCTTTCTAGGATTTTATTATATATATAGTTTGCCGCCGATTTTACGCGAGGTTTGCCATGATTGTTTTCTCAGGTTTAACAGGTTATACTGGACAAGAAGATGATTTATATTTCTAGAGGGAAGCTTTCAACGTTCGTTTTCTTGGAGGAGGATCCAACCATGTTAACGCATTATCCACACCCAACGAATCAGGGGAGTATTTGTTTCATACTTTTACCTTCTTTACTTTTACATCATTTTAATTGAACATTGGGGACAATGTTCGGCTTAAGTGTAAGGGGAGGGTAAATGATGATACCTTAGAGAATGCAATTACACTTGATTTTTGTTTGTTTAATGTAGTCAATGGAAGCTTATCGGGTAGCTCCAAAACCACATACATAATCAACTTTTGACTTTTGATTTTTGATTTTTTGCTTTTATTTTTGATGTTCCTTGATATGTACCCAACTTCTAAAGCAAAGATTCTCTTAAGAAAATAAGAAACTAAATATTATCCAAACCTAAATACCACTAATTAACCTAGAACATCTATTATATATCGGTGAAACAATTTTGCGGGAGCAAAAAGCCACAAGTACTTTCCATGAGCTCTAAAGAGAACCAATTACTCCACGTTTAGCATCTAACTTTTAAATAAACTCTATCATTTCTCGCTCTTCGCAATTTAAGATTCCAAGTAATGAAACCCGCGAATACTTAGCCGATAATCAGCCACGCATATATAAAGTCAGATACGGAAACTTGCAAATTCTAGAAAAGGAATTCGCGTTTTATAGCTCCTTATGTAAAAGACTAGCGAAAGCTTTTAAGCTGCGCATGTATAAAGTCAAGTACGGGAACTTTCAGATTCTTGGAAAAGAATTCGCATTTTATAGCTCCTGATGTACAAGACTAGCACAAGCTTATATGATTAACATTGCTTAAGGGAACAAGCTAGGGCTCAACACGCCCGGTCAAGTCAAAATATTTATTTCTACTCTCGCCAGCAAGAAAGTCAACAAGGTGTCAAAACACTTATTCAAATCTTATTATATTTTTGCACAACTTTTAAAACTTTTTCTCATTTTTTTGTGCTTTTTCATAACTTTTTCATTCATTTTTCTTCAAAATTTTTCAAAATTTTCATTTTTTAGGAAAAACGGAGTTGCGAGAGTACACGACATGGTGAAAAATGCAAGGTTAAATCGAATCGAAGATTCACCCACCCCCGGACTAGAATGGAACATTGTCCTCAATGTTTTACTGGTAAAGTCAATCCTAACAAAATTCTAGGGCCGTTTATTAATTATGCCAAAGAAAACGTTAGTCGATAAGATTTTCGGATATAGGATTTCCAAAAGCATCGATGAATGAGACTCGTGTGGAGAGAAAACAACGAGCACGAGAGTCATCATAAATCGCGGAAAATCCTCAACAAACATTCACAAAAAACAACGAAAAACAAGAATGGAAGAGGCACCCCCTCCTCACGTTATTTGTTATAAATAAGAAAAATAAGAAGATGAAATGGATTAGCATGGGTTGCCTCCTACGAAGCGCTTGTTTTTGTTCACCGAGTCACATGAGCTTGACTCGATCCCCGAATTAATTCGTCCATGGGGAAAAAATCCGTGGAAAAGATAATCTGCATCGGGCTTTCATTCAAAATATTTGGATAAACATATAAATTATGAGAAAGTTCCACCCCGATGAGATAACCGCTGGTATTCTAATAGTGAAAACCATTAGAAACGATACCAGGGTCAAAAATAGTGTCCTCACTCCCGATGGAGTGACGGAGAAGAGAAATCACACCAAATGTGATAAAGGGAAAGAATGTCATGATAACACTCATGAATAATTCATCATCATAAAAAGAAAACTTCATAATTGTGGAATTATGAATCTTATTAGTAAATCTCATTTGAAAAACTTTCCCAGGTGGGAGGGATGGGATAAAATTTTCATGAAAACTTTCATTTTTAAGAATGCCACCCGGGTCATGATCATTTTCAAGATCAAAACAGAAATGTTCATACTTTGGATAAGAAATTTCACAAGAGAACTTTTCAAGATGAAAATCAATCTTATCAAAACAAAACAAATCATACTCCGGAAGAGAGATAAAAGCAAGAGAAGTGGTAATGCCACTACTCGTCTCTTCCGTATAATCTATATCAAATTGAAATGCTTCATAAATCGGATAAGAATGATCAGGACGAGAAGCGGGATTGCCACTAATCTCCTCAGTCATATCAAATGCAAAATACTCATAATCGGGTACAAATTCCTCGAGCTCGGGCTCCTGAGGATCTTCAATCGTAAGCTCAAGTTCCTTCTTAACTTTATCCGGAGGGATTGACGGTTCATCGTTCAACAAATTTTCAAGAAAAAGAGTATCTCCCTCCGAATCAAAGTAAGATTCATCAATCTCTGATAAAGGAATCGTATCAACAGCAAGGAATTCATCGACTTCTTCCCAAAAAGAATCATATTCCTCAATCGGAGGAAAAGATGGGGAAGAGTCGGAGACGATTGGTTTAAAAAAATCATCAAAGGAGTAATCAATAACATCAACGCTTTTAACGATATATTTCTTTGATTTTGAAGCATCGGCACGAAAAATCATAATATCATCGTCATTTCGCAAAGTCAGAGTATCCTCAAAATGATCAACTAGGGCTTTTGCGGTTCGCAAAAAATGGTCTCCCTAGTATAAGAGGAACTCTCGGATCGGCCTCGTAATCAACAACAACAAAGTCGGCTGGGAAAGTACACGAGTTCACTCGAACAAATACATCTTCAGCAATTCCGACCGGGTGAGTAATCGAATGATTAGCGAGCTCTAAAGTCATACGAGTCGGTTTAAGATCCCCCATTCCAAGTTGTTCATAGATTGACAACGACATAAGGTTAATGCTTGCACCTGAATCGGCCAGGGCATTGCAAACCTCTTGATCTTTCAACGAACAAGGAATGAGAAACTTTTTTGGAATCTCCAAGCTTCTCATGAAGCTTTTTGAGAAGAATAGCAGAGCATTGAGCATTAATCGGTGTTTCAGCTAACTCAAGCAATTTTTCTTTATTACTGATAAGAGTTTTGAACGTTGAAGCAAACTTTGGCATGTAAACAAGAGCATCCATGAAACTGATGTCATAGTGCAAATTTTGAAAAATATCAAGAAACTTTTCCATTTGTCTCTTAGATTTTGCACGGAGTTCTTCATCATTAAACCTTGACGGATATGGAAGTTTTGATTTGTATTTAACACCTTTTTCAGAAACCACTTTTTCCTTTTCTTTAGACGCTTGGACAACCGGAGGTTGGACGTTTTCCGTACCTCCGTTATTAATAGGAGGAACCGGGTCCTTTGTCGCCTCGGTCTCACGGTCCACTACCTTAGGAGGGGGAGAAGAAGAGGTAGTCGGAGCCGTGGGTCCATCATATTTAACACCACTGCGAGTCGTGATCGCCTTAATCTCGCCCCTCGGGTTTGCGATCGTGTTGCTTGGAAGAGAAGTAGTACCCAAACCAAACACTACAACTATACTCTCTAGGTTGAATTTATCTATTCTAATGATTCACAATCAATTATTAACTGAAATAGAAGCCACCACATCAGTAACAACAACTTATAACAACTCAAACTCAGATTCAATTATTGCTAATGGTGACAGATAATCTATAAACTAAAACTAAACTATCACAACAATCAAACTCATTCAAATGAACTACAAATTAATCAAACTATACTAATGAAACTGAAATCAACTAGATAACACAGATCAAATTAAACTACAAATATAATGTAATAAAAACTTGAAATAGGAACAAGTACTCACAAGATCAATTCCCTTCAGCTCAAAATAGAAGGGATTCACTGAGCGAGCCTATCTTTAGATAGGCTAATCACCTCCAAATCTCTGATTAGACTACCAAATTCACCCACTGGATCGTGAATAACAATTAATGTTGACTTTTGTTGACTGTAGGAACAAATGAACTATGGTACTGAATGAAACTGAGTATCAAACTCACAATAGCTATAAAGCTAAGATGAGCTGAACGAAACTACTAAACAGCTTATTTGAAAGCTGAAATAAGAAAACTATTTCTATATTTTTTATTTTCTGATTTTTATAAACTTTTGAACTAAATGAAACTTAATTGGAAGTAAACTTGAATGAAATGTTTAATGAACTGAAATAAGCTAAAATTAAAGGAGATAAAAGCGAAACATTAATAAGTAAACAATAAGCTGAAATGATTAAGAGTAAAACTGATTTGATTAGAAAAATAAAAGAGTACAATGGAAAGAAACTATACTAATACAACTGAGAAGTAAATTGGGCAGAGCTTTGCTACTCTAAACTCTACCATCTTAAACAAGCTGCAAGCTATTCTATTTATAGTGAAAGATAGAAGGATCTAGAGGATAAGGGTTCACGGATTGCCAGCTTGGCAATCCGTGTGGTGTGCTTCTTTGCGTCTATTCTGAGCCATCTGATCATTCCCCAATCATTGCCATATGATATCATCCCTTGGATCAATCCCACTGACGTGTTTGAGCCAATAATAGGCTGCCATGTCATCCCCTTGCGTGCTTGTTAGCTCCTTACACCTTCTGACACTTCTAGAAGCCTTTGATTTGATGTTTGTACCCTTAATTGTGGTAGTTAAATCAGGCGGGGTAATTAGGGTTCTAGGATTTCTGGGTTGGGTAAATTGGGGAAAAGAGGGGGCGGGTAACTTATTTTATATTTGTTTGACTTGTGTTAAATGGGGTGTTGACCTTGGGTGGGTATGGACTCGGGTATTGGTATTATTTGTGGATCGGGTTTAAGGATTCAGGTGGGTGTGGGCTTATGATGTTATGGATTGGGCTTTAGTATGTTGTTTTGGATTTAGGTATTTTGGACTTTGAAAGAGTTGGACTAGGCTTATTTTGCAATTTCAGATTTAATACTAGTAACAGGCAAGGACCAAAAATGCAATTGATGAAACTGAAAGGATAAAACCTGCCAAGCTCTAAAAAATGTGATCAAAGGGTTTCTCTTGTAATTTACTGATTCTCAAAGGACCAATGATGTCATATTTTGAGAGATATCTTCCAAGGACTAAAGTTGATCATTTCTGAAACTTGGAGGACTAAAAGTGAAAATCTCTTGAAACTTCAACCAGGGACCAAATCTGACAAATCTCAAATCTCTGAGGTCTTCTTTGGGCTTTGTAGGCTCAGCATTGAGTTTCTTTGACTATCTGCACTCATTCCACTCTCGTGCTCATTTTTGCCGGTTTCTGTTTGTTTTTCGTCTTTTTATGAAATATCCGTACCTGCACATTCACAATCACAAAAAACACACTTTCTTTGGCGTTTCGAGTTAGTTTTTTTTGGATTATTAAGTCTTGTTTTGGCTAAGAAAAGGTGAGTAAATAAGTACTCACCAAAATCCCCCGGATTAAAGTATTGTCGTGCCCTCACGCAATGTGATCAATTCACGCTTTTGGGATAAATAATTTTATAACTCTTCCTACTAACGTTGTAAAGTAGCAAGGAGGTTCAAAAGAAGTTACAAAATTATTTAATCCCGCAAACACCCTGTTTTCCAAAATTTCTTCTTTATTCTATTTTATCACTACTATTTTTGTATTTTTCTTGCTTAATTCTTGTGACGGTTTGTTGAACTTTCATTATTTTTCAATAATTTTTAGGGTCAAAGAGTAGAAACATTTTTCAAAGAAAAATGACCATACGGATAAAAATCGTCATCCTTGATTTTTCACAAGCCCCCAAACTAAGCGTACAAATGAGATCACAGCTTATCTACAAGTTAGATGCTATCACTACTCATAAAAGTTACTTGTGGAAACCTCTTACTCCCATGTCCTAAGTTTTGTATCTCAAGATTTTATTTTTGTTGAGAAATGAATTTCTTCATATTTTCTCGTTTCAATACTTTTTAGTCCGATAGAGATACCAAGTTTAAACACTAAGTAATTTTACATTTTCTCTCAAGAACCACTGCTCTAGAAATTCGGTCCACATCAAGGAATTGGGTACATACAATCTTATATATAAGTTGTGGAGTACTACACGTGCACATCATGTGACTAATTCAGAATCATCCACATGCACCTCACGTGCCAACAACTTTTATACACTTAAGCTCTTATTTATTCACACTTTCACTTTTCATTTTTATTTTTCACTTTCATCATTTTTCTTTTTCATTTTTTTCATACTTTTCTTTCTTTCAACATCAATGGAAACTTATCGGGTAGCTCCAAAACCACATACATAATCAACTTTTGACTTTTGATTTTTGATTTTTTGCTTTTATTTTTGATGTTCCTTGATATGTACCCAACTTCTAAAGCAAAGATTCTCTTAAGAAAATAAGAAACTAAATATTATCCAAACCTAAATACTACTAATTAACCTAGAACATCTATTATTATTGGGTGAAACAATTTTGCGGGAGCAAAAAGCCACAAGTACCTTCCATGAGCTCTAAAGAGAACCACTACTCCACGTTTAGCCTCTAACTTCTAAATAAACTCTATCATTTCTCGCTCTTCGCAATTTAAGATTCCAAATAATGAAACCAGCGAATACTTAGCCGATAACCAGCCACGCACATATATAAAGTCAGATACGGAAACTTGCAAATTCTAGAAGAAGAATTCGCGTTTTCTAGCTCCTTATGTAAAAGACTAGCGAAAGCTTTTAAGCTGCGCATGTATAAAGTCAAATACGGAAACTTGCAAATTCTAGAAGAAGAATTCGCATTTTATAGCTCCTGGTGTACAAGACTAGCACAAGCTTATATGATTATCATTGGTTAAGGGAACAAGCTAGGGCTCAACACGCCCGGATCAAGTCAAAATATTTATTCCTACTCTCGCCAGCTGGAAAGTCAATAAGGTGTCAAAACATTTATTCAAAACTTATTATATTTTTGCACAAATTTTCCAACTTTTTCTTATTTTTTTGTGCTTTTTCATGACATTTTCATTCATTTTTCTTCAAAATTTTCAATTTTTTTTTTTCATTTTTTAGGAAAAAACGGAGTTGCGAGAGTAAACGACATGATGAAATATGCAAGGTCAAATCGAATCGAAGATTCACCCTCCCCCGGACTAGAATGGAACATTGTCCTCAATGTTTTACGGGTAAAGGCAATCCTAACAAAATTCTAGGGCCGTTTATTAATTATGCCAAAGAAAACGTTAGTCGATAAGATTCTCGGATATAGGATTTCCAAAAGCATCGATGAATGAGACTCGAGTGGAGAGAAAACAGCGAGCATGAGAGTCATCATAAATCGGGGACAATCCTGAACAAACATTCACAAACAACCACGAAACACAAGATTGAAAGAGGCACCCCCTCCTCATGTTATTTGTTAGAAATAAGAAAAATAAGAAGATGAATTGGATAAGCATGGGTTGCCTCCCACGAAGAACTTGTTTTTGTTCACCGAGTCACATGAGCTTGACTCGATCCCCGAACTAATTCGTCCTTGGGGAAAAATCCGTGGAAAGATAATCTCAATCGGGCTTTTATTCAAAATATTTGGATAAACATATGAATTATATGAAAGTTCCACCCCAATGAGATAACCGCTGGTATTCTAATAGTGATAACTATTAGAAACGATACCAGGGTCAAAAATAGTGTCCTCACTCCTGATGGAGTGACGGAGAAGAGAAATCACACCAAATGTGATAAATGGAAAGAATGTCATGATAACAATCATGAACAATTCATCATAATAAAAAGAATACTTCATAATTGTAGAATTATGAATCTTATCATTAAAGCTCATGTGTAAAACTTTCTCGGGTGGGAGGGATGGGATAAAATTTTCATAAAAACTCTCATTTTTAAGAATGCCACCCGGGTCATGATCATTTTCAAGATCAAAACAGAAATGTTCATACTTTGGATAAGAAAATTCACCTGAGAACTTTTCAAGATCAAAATCAATCTTATCAAAATAAAACGAATCATACTCCGGAAGAGAGATAAAAGCAAGAGAAGTGGTATTACCACTACTCGTCTCTTCCGTATGATCAATATCAAAGTGAAAAGCTTTATAAACCGGATAAGAATGATCAGGATGAGAAGTAGGATTGCCACTAATCTCCTCAGTCGTATCAAATGAAAAACACTCATAATTGGGTAAAAATTCCTCGAGCTCGGGTTCCAGAGGGTCTTCAATCATTAGCTCAAGTTCCTTCTTAACTTTATCCGGAGGGATTGACGTTTCATCGTTCAACAAATTTTCAAGAAAAAGAGTATCTCCCTCCGAATCAAAGTAAGATTCATCAATCTCTGATAAAAGAATCGTATCAACAGCAAGAAATTTATCGAATTCTTCCCAAAAAGAATCATATTTCTCAATCGGAGGGAAAGATGGGGAAGAGTCGGAGACGATTGGTTTCAAAAAATCATCAAAGGAGTAATCAACAAGATCAATGCTTTTAACGATATATTTCTTAGATTTTGAAGCATCGACACGAAAAATCATTATGTCATCGTCATGTCTCAAAGTCAGAGTATCCTCAAAATGATAGACTAGGGCTTTTGCGGTTTGAAATCAACAACAACAAAGTCGGCTGGGAAAGTACACGAATTAACTCGAACAAATACATCTTCAGCAATTCCAACCGAGTGAGTAATCGAACGATTAGCAAGCTTTAAAGTCATACGAGTCAGTTTAAGATCTCACATTCCAAGTTGTTCATAGATTGACAATGGCATAAGGTTAATGCTTGCACCTGAATCGTCTTGGGCATTGCAGACCTCTTGATCTTTCAACGAACAAGGAATGAGAAACTTTCCCGAATCTCCAAGCTTCTCGGGAAGATTTTTGAGAAGAATAACAGAGCATTGAGCATTAATCGATGTTTCAGCTAACTCAAGCAATTTTTCTTTATTACTTATAAGATTTTTGAACGTTGAAGCAAACTTTGGCATATAAACAAGAGCATCCATGAAACTGATGTTGAAGTGCAATTTTTGAAAAATATCAAGAAACTTTTCTATTTGTTTCTTAGATTTTGCACGGAGCTCTTCATCATTAAACCTTGACGGATATGGAAGTTTGGATTTGTATTTAACACCTTTTTCAGAAATGACTTTTTCTTTTTCTTTAGACGTTTGGACAACCGAAGGTTGGATGTTTTCAGTACCTCCGTTATTAGTAGGAGGAACCGGGTCCTTTGTCGCCTTGGTCTCACGGTCCACTACCTTAGGAGGAGGAGAAGAAGAGGTAGTCAGAGCTGTGGGTCCATCATTTTTAACACCACTGCGAGTCGTGATCGCCTTAATCTCGCCCCTCGGGTTTGCAATCGTGTTGCTTGGAAGAGAAGTAGTACCCGAACCCGAGGGTCGATCATTTAAACGCTTGTTTAGATCACTAATTTGAGTAGCAAATAACCGTCTTGTTTCTTCTTGTTTTTCCATAAAAGCTTGTTGGTTCTGAAGCAATTGCTTAATTAAATCATCCGTGGGCGTTTTATTTTGAATAACTCCTTGATTTTGATTATTACCAAAATTTTACCCACGGTTTTGAAAATTTCCATGATTAGCATTTTGAAAATTTCCAGGGTTTCCATAGTTTCCTTGGTTTTGAAAATTCCCTTGATTCGGGCCTTGATTGTAATTTTCTTGAAAACCCCAGTTTTGATTAAATCCTTGATTCTGATTTTGAAAACCATTACTAGCTCGAATCTGATTTTGATTTCCTTGATTATTACAATTTTGAGCATTATGATTTTGATTGACTTGATTTGGTTGATCGAGAACGGGTGGTCCAAGATAATTGGTGGAACGGTAGTTGAGAAGATTTCGATCTCCTTGAGGTGGGTAACCGTTACCACCCGTGTTTGCAGCATACGCGTTCTCATGAGAAAAGGCACCGGTTGCCGGACATTCATAATACAAATGAGGACCACCACAAGTCTCACAACCATGGGTAACCATATTTACTTGATGGTTTTTGGTTTGATCCCGAGTCGTTTGATACATTCGTAGCATAGCCGTAGACATATCATCAAGCTTCTTAGTAATGGCGGCTAACTCGGAATTATATGAAGAATTATGAGTCGCGGTTGATCTTGTTGGCTCATTCCTCTCGGCTGAGGAATCCCAATAATTGTAACGAGCCGTCATATTCTCGATTAGTTCGTAACAATCTCAGGACGACGTTTCATAAAAGTACCTCCAGCTGCTGCAATGATCGTGTCACGATGTCGTAAAGTCAAACCATTGTAAAATGTATCAATTATCGTAACGAGAAGCATATTATGGTTCGGAAAACGATCAATAGAAAGCTTATAACTTTCCCAAGCCTCGAATAAAGACTCATCGGGAAGTTTCCAGAAGTTGCTAATATCGTTTCGTAGCTTCGTCACCATCGATGGTGGAAAATACTTCGCCAAGAACTTAGAGACCATTTCTTCAAAAGTATGAATCGAGTTCTTGGGAAGACGATCAAACCAAGCGGTGGCATGATGCGTTAGAGAATAGGGGAAGAGAGAAAGACGAAGGACGTCATCGGAGACCCCATTTTGTTTCATACTTTTGGTGACGGTTAAAAATTTGTCAAGATGCTTGTTGGCATCGTCACCCGGCAAACCATGAAATTGGCATGAATTTTGGACTTGTTGTATCATATGATGCTTGAGTCCAAAATCCGTAGGCTCAATATTAAGAGGGGCAATCGGGCCACCTCTTCCGTGCATTGTTGGTTGGCACAGCTCCTCTATCGTTCGGAGATCGGGAGCTGGCATGTGTTGGTGATCATCACCACCCACTAGAGGGTGTTGATTATTCGGGTCCATTCCCACAACGTTTGGGAAATGGACTCGGTGTGTGTGACGAATTACCCTTTCGGGATTTGATAATGGAGAATTAAGACTTTCAGAAGATGATCGGGTGTTCATACACCAAAAATAAAATCAAAAAGAAAAAGAAAAAGAAAAATCTTTTTGTATTTTTGATTGGGAATTATTTTTGGCTTTTTTAATTTATTGAAAAACAAATCACAAAAACTTTTATTCACTTTTTTCAACCGGTACGTTATTCGTAACCGTTTCCTCAATTACTACGCGCGGCAGAGCGGGAGAGAAGAGTGTTTCTCTTTTCGGTCTGCAATTTAATGTCAAGACCTCCAAATTCTCCGTTTAGTTGGTTGTAGTAAAAGAGTAGTCCGATAACGTATAATTTCTCGGTTTATTTTGATGTTTTTTTCGGAATGGTTTACAACACTCCCGCAAGAGTGAGGATGTTATTTTATTTTTGTATTTTTGAAAACTCTTTAGGAAAAGTGTTTTTGATTTTTTTATTTTTATATTTTTATAGAAAATATTCACAAAATAGGAGGAAGGTTTTTCAAAACACGATTTTTCAAAACGAAATTCAAAACTCACTTCAAACCTTCCCCGGCAGCGGCGCCAAAAATTGATTCAGGTTTCATACCTCATTAGGCTGCTCTTTTAGGCTTCAATTAGTGCAGTAATTGTAAGCTTGTAATAGGGCTTTTTGGCTTTTTAGTATCTCAGTAGTATAGAGTAGCTTTTGCCCCTTTAACTTTGAAATTTGTAGCTTATTAGGTGAGCTTATATTGATCTGCAAGTTAGTGCTTTCTAGCTATGTATACTGATGGTGTGTAATAAAACTAAGAGAAAAACTTGTTAAGGTAATTTTAGCGCAAAATTTAAATTTTTTTACAACATATAGGAGTGAAGCTTTAATCTTAATAAGCGTCTCATGGATAAGAGTTGTATGACTAGCACAAAAACCGTACCACTCAAAATTTTTTTATGAAAAAGGTAGTGACCATCCGAGTATTAGATTAATTGACTAACGTGCTAGCGATCTAGTGTATAACTTGGTGACCATCCGTTATGCAAATAACGCGCCAGCGATCCAAGAAGTGCACTAGTGACCATCCGTTAGTTGAAGCGTCAAAGACTCGTGCCAACGATCTACTAAATTTATACAGGTGAGGTTCGCCCCTAGACTTGTTAGGAAAAGATGCTTATAAGTGTACCGGTAGTACTTAGATTCTAGAACTTATGATAGTGATGCATTCCAAGACCACATGTGAAACTATATTCGTGTAGTTGGATTACTACATGATAAGAGGCATTAGGATAACCCTTGTGTTAAACCCGTATCATAATTACTTGACCAATAAAGTCAATACACTTGACTAGTAAAGTCAATTAATTCTCCCACACCTTTGCGTTGTACTCATTTTTAATACACGATACCCTTAGTACACCCCTCCGAGCACATCTTTTTCGTTTCTAACTTTAAGCATTTTACTTAAAGGTAGAATTTGTTTACAATCCACCCCCAAATGTACACCCAAATCGCCTTAGCCTTCCTTGTATGCACTCATCTTTAGTGCATTATTGTTACATGTTTAAACCCTTAGTTAATTGTCTAATTGATTACATGATTGCTAAGTCGAGTCATATCTTGTACATATTGTTTTGGGACGATTGGGACTCACGGGTAAAGTACTATTGTTATGGAGTATTGGGGAAGAAGTCAATTATTACCCCCATATGTGCGTTAATTAATATCTTAAAAATTACTCCAAGTGTTTTGATTATCTTAATTCGAGTCATTAGAATAGTTGATTGTAAAGTATGTAAAAGTTCAAGTGTAAGGGGAATGCAAATTCCCTACGATGTATTATTTTGGATGGTAGGGCAAGAGTGTATGAAAAAAAAAAAAAAAAAAAAAAAAAAAACGAAAAATATTTTTAGAAAAATAAGTAGAAAAAAACATACGGACTACCATCCCGTTTAAGGAATTATGTTTCTTTTTATGTTTTTGTAGTTTTCATTAGCTTAAGTCGAGTCGAGTCTTGGCTTAGCAACGCCACATTGTACATGTAATTGACCAAGATGATTAACTTGCCACTAGTAAAGATTGCCTTTATCCAACAAAACCGTGTTTATCATATACCTACACCTCACGTTACAACCCTTTAAAAGACCTCTTTGATAGTTTATCCTAGTTGCTTACGCCAAAGTGGTGGAGGTTTGATCCTTTCCCAAGCCTATTGTAATCTATGTGCTATGACAGGTAGTGAGAGATATTTTTCATTTTCATTTGTGATATATACTTTTATTACACCCGAGAGATGTGAGTATCCAAACACTATTTGTGAGGTGCTAGTGTATAATTTCCGTGCTTGTTTTGGTTAAAGTGGAACGATCATTTCTTGTAATTACTTTTATCTTAGTGTTAAATGACCCCTAGCTTGTATTTTAATTAGAATAAAAGTATATTTGCTTGAGGACAAGCAAATCTCAAGGGTATTTGATGAGGCGAAAAGTGTTACGCTTTTAGGGGGTCATTTAAGCCCTAAGTCGTGATAATTTGATCAAATATTGCCTCAAATAGTTCCTTTTGTCATTTTAGGTACTTTGGAGAAGAAATCTAGAAAAAGAAGCATTTTGGAGTGAAAAGTGAAGAAAACGATAAAGTCTCCAAAATCAAGCTGGAAACAGTACATGACGGCGTCACATTCTAAAGGTGACGGCGTTACGTGTTGGCAAAGAGGTGGATATGAAGTTTACACGAGACGCGCCAGAAAATTTTTTTTGGACTTAAAGAGTGACGGCGTCACCCTTTGTGTCGCCTAGGCCGTCACGTACAATTTATAAGGTGACGGCGTCAGATCTGGATCTAGGCAATCCGAGGGAAGCATTGGCGGCGAGTTGACGGCGTCACATGTATAACGTGACGCCGTCAAATTGTATTCTCTATATATAGTTTTCTAATTTTCATTCATTAGAGGGAGAACTTTTGGAGGAACTTCACCATAAACCTTAGGACGAATTTTAGCCTTTTTGTAAGGGTTTCAAACCCTTCTTTCATCCATGATTAATTAAAGACAAGTCTTCAAATAATCATTCAATATGTCTATGTGTTGTTTGATTCTATCTTATGCTTGTCTTTATATTAACATGTTAGGCTAGGTTTATTTGTGTTTACTTAGGTGTAATGAAACCTAGCTATTGATTATTGATTGATTTTTTGTTATTAATTGTTGTTGGATGAATGATTTCGATGTTAGGCTTAAGAAAACTGGCTAATCTCCAATTGGTAACATGCTTGAACGTCTTAAGAAACATGAATCGGATGTGTACTACGATTTTAATGGTTATATTTAATGCGTAAGTGACTACTAAGGGGGCCATGTTAGGAGCTTGTCGGCTCGACATAGGAAGAGGTAGAAGCTTATAGAGTTGGGGAAGATCGTACATGGCCCTACGAATGGTATTAAGGAATATAACCCGTCATCCACGCAATTGTAACAAACTAATCAATTAATGAAAGATAGCTAGGGAGTAGTGAAATCTAAGTAAACACGTTTCTCTCCATATAAGGTTTTTCTCACATTTATTTTCTTGTTATTTTATTTTTATTGCATTTGTAGTTATTTGGGTTAGTTGACTAGCAACTAATTCCGCCCACTCTTCCAATATCCGAGATTTTTACTTGCTTTCCATAAAATATAAAAATACAAAAAGAATCATCCCTCACCTCTAGACCTAGTTATATTAAGTTTCAATCCTAACGAACACTATTCCCCAAGTAGAACGATCAATCCCCCGGTACTTGCCGCTACAGTATACTACATCGGTCAGGTACACTGCCTGGTGGGGATTGCAAGCTTCTCGAGATCCCTCGAGAGGTAAAACCTTTTGCAAGGTTGCAAAACCACGCATCACCTCTCTTTTCTTCCCTTGGTTCTTCATGTCACACACAAAAACACCAAACTATAATGTTGTATAAGCATTGGTGGGTAAGTCTAACTATAAAAATCTAAACCATGTTTACTATTATGGCAACTCCGGTCCCTTAAGTCCCATTTCCTTATAGTTGAGCCACATGATACTTTCTACAACTACATAACATAACATATTGACTTGAGTTTTGACTTTCAACTTATAACTCATTAACCAATCATAATAAGCCTTCAACCATATAAATATTATAGTCAAACTATTACAAAGCACATAAATAATATTATACTTAAAAACTTATTTCTGGGTGTAACACTCTGGAAGCCCTTTTCTTTGTCTTCTTTAGTCATTGTTTAAGAACTACTTATATCTAAATGATCGAGCTTTTGTAGAATATTCGATCTTTCAATGTTGCTTTTTTAATCTTCATAGATTTTACTCCACCTCAAGATAACCATTTCTTAAATTTTTTCTAAAACATTATGGAGTGTTGAATGATTTTTTGAAGTAATGAAAATACGTTTGTGTCCGCTCCCCCTTAAACTAACAATCTCTTTCAGCTTGATCGTTAGTTGATGTTGAACTTTGAAATTCTTTGTCTTTTCACTAATCAATCTTTTGAACTTTATTTGTTTATTGTTGATGATGTTGATGTTCTTGGACATTATTGAATTGAACTTAACTTGACTTGATTTCAATAACTCAACACATAAAAAGGGTTTTAAGAAAACTTACTTGTAAATCCTGGTAGCAGTAAGCTTCTTTACTTGAATTAGTTGCACGGAACACCTTCTTTATCTTCTTTATCCTCCACGCCCTAGATTCGAGTATCTTGAGAAAATCACCACGCGAGTACCTAGTACCATCTTTGCAGTACCAGTTGATACCTTACGCAACTCACGTGTTAAGAAAAAGAGTGTAAAGAAACTTACTTGTAAATCCCTCTAGTAGCAAGCTTCTTTACTTAAATTAGCTGCACGGAACACCTTTCTTTATCTTCTTAATCCTCCACGCCCTAGATTCGAGTATCTTAAGAAAATCACCACGCAAGTTGCGTCAGTTATCCATTGGTACTGAAAAGATGGTACTAGGTCTACTAACCTATCATAAGCTAGGTCAGTACGAACTTGGGTAAAAACCTTATTTGATCTTCGGGATCAATGGGTATCGATTAGGGTTTTGGGCAAACCCTAATCGCGAGTAATATGTTAGATCTACCCAAGGGAGTAATTCCTTTGGGATTTCGGTCGACTAAAAGTTGACACAAGTCGACTTCGGGTCGATTTGGAGTGTTCTACCAAAAAGGGTTTACCATTTTTGGTTGGTTCATCCAATCACAAACAAAGGACTTGAAATAGGATACTTTTAGGGGTCTTTGAGGAGTTATGAGAGATGTGTGTGAAACCCTTTGAGACTCTTCATTTTTATAAGGCTTGTGGAAAACTAGAAGGGGGGTTGAATAGTTTACCGCTTTTTAGTTAATTACCTTTTGAAACTTTACGTTTAATCAAAGATCTAAACTACAAGACAATATATAAAGTGCAAGTATAAAGAAAGAAACGATCAAACCACAACACGATTGTTTTTCCTGGTTCGGCTACAAGGACTCTTTTTCCTTGCTCTACTCCACTTCTCGAGTTTTCAACTCGAGAGTTTCAAGCACTAGTCAACAATCTCCTTTCACGGGTGGAGAAACCTCTAAAATCATCGCTTACACTTTATCCGGTACAAAGCTAAATACCGGGTCCTAGTTCAAGGTAGAACCAACCTAACGTTGCCTATCCACTATTTCCGACACTAAGCTAGATGCCGAGTTCTTTTACAAGGGTACAACCACTCCTGTCACACTATGTATTTTAAGGCCTAAAATACTAACCGATAACTTCAATACAAGATACAAATGAAGTATAAACTATAAAAGTTTACACAATGCAAAGCTAACAAGTCTTGCAACTTCGTGTTGAATACTTGTAACTTCTCGGATGAACTTGTGAACTTCCTTTCTACATAAGAGAAGCACACAAGTGAGTTGCTACTGAGTTAGATAAGATAAATGAGAGTATGTATCTATTCTATAGCTAAAAGTGATGATAGATTTCTTGCAAGTGGCTTGGTATAAATAGCCAAACAAACCAGATCACTGGCAGATCCGGCGGAACCCAAACAAGGGTTCCACCCGTGTAACCCCAGGGTTCCGCCAGTGTCTGACAGTCAAAGCCTTCAAGAAATCTTTCCATATCTAGCAATGTCACATCAAGTTACTTCTAGTCAAACACACAATAGATAGAGTAAGAGACCTTCTATAATGTGTAAGAAGTAGTGTTTAAGACGTCTTATGGAAATTCACATCCAAGAATAGTAACCTTACTATAAGTGCTTATGATGCATGCCATGATGTCATGTTACATTTTCTATATTAGGAAATATAACAATGTTTATATTTAATATGAAATGTAAAGTCTAGTTTATACAAGACTAAAACTAGAATCATGTTTTACTAAAAACTAAAGTTTATACTTTGTCGTTAACAAAACATAGCAAAGATCGTAAAATATAAATAACGTTTTTAGGCGATATTTGTATTAACAATCTCCCCCTTTTTGTTGATGACAAAACATAAACTTTATTTTTAAGTAAATCACTAATTCTAGTGTTAAGTCTATGAAAGTTTGTATTTAAACTTGTTTTACTTAATTGATGAAAATCATTTTAAGTTTGTAAGTTTAAATATATTTTCTCCCCCTTTTTGTTGAAACAAAAAGAAGAGTTGCGAAGCGTAAAGATGCAAGTGCTCCCCCTTGGACAATACTCCCCCTAAATGGAGTGCCAAGTAAGGATACATGGATTTTGAACCTACAAAAGAAAGTTAGTCTCTAAAATCAAGAAACTTTTCTATTTGTTTCTTAGATTTTGCACGGAGCTCTTCATCATTAAACCTTGACGGATATGGAAGTTTGGATTTGTATTTAACACCTTTTTCAGAAATGACTTTTTCTTTTTCTTTAGACGTTTGGACAACCGAAGGTTGGATGTTTTCAGTACCTCCGTTATTAGTAGGAGGAACCGGGTCCTTTGTCGCCTCGGTCTCACGGTCCACTACCTTAGGAGGAGGAGAAGAAGAGGTAGTCAGAGCTGTGGGTCCATCATTTTTAACACCACTGCGAGTCGTGATCGCCTTAATCTCGCCCCTCGGGTTTGCGATCGTGTTGCTTGGAAGAGAAGTAGTACCCGAACCCGAGGGTCGATCATTTAAACGCTTGTTTAGATCACTAATTTGAGTAGCAAATAACCGTCTTGTTTCTTCTTGTTTTTCCATAAAAGCATGTTGGTTCTGAAGCAATTGTTTAATTAAATCATCCGTGGGCGTTTTATTTTGAATAACTCCTTGATTTTGATTATTATCAAAATTTTGCCCACGGTTTTGAAAATTTCCATGATTAGCATTTTGAAAATTTCCAGGGTTTCCATAGTTTCCTTGGTTTTGAAAATTCCCTTGATTCGGGCCTTGATTGTAATTTCCTTGAAAACCCCAGTTTTGATAGAATCCTTGATTCTGATTTTGAAAACCATTATTAGCTCGAATCTGATTTTGATTTCCTTGATTATTACAATTTTGAGCATTATGATTTTGATTGACTTGATTTGGTTGATCGAGAACGGGTGGTCCAAGATAATTGGTGGAACGGTAGTTGAGAAGATTTCGATCTCCTTGAGGTGGGTAACCGTTACCACCCGTGTTTGCAGCATACGCGTTCTCATGAGAAAAGGCACCGGTTGCCGGACATTCATAATACAAATGAGGACCACCACAAGTCTCACAACCATGGGTAACCATATTTACTTGATGGTTTTTGGTTTGATCCTGAGTCGTTTGATACATTCGTAGCATAGCCGTAGACATATCATCAAGCTTCTTAGTAATGGCGGCTAACTCGGAATTATATGAAGAATTATGAGTCGCGGTTGATCTTGTTGGCTCATTCCTCTCGGCTGAGGAATCCCAATAATTGTAACGAGCCGTCATATTCTCGATTAGTTCGTAACAATCTCAGGACGACGTTTCATAAAAGTACCTCCAGCTGCTGCAATGATCGTGTCACGATGTCGTAAAGTCAAACCATTGTAAAATGTATCAATTATCGTAACGAGAAGCATATTATGGTTCGGAAAACGATCAATAGAAAGCTTATAACTTTCCCAAGCCTCGAATAAAGACTCATCGGGAAGTTTCCAGAAGTTGCTAATATCGTTTCGTAGCTTCGTCACCATCGATGGTGGAAAATACTTCGCCAAGAACTTAGAGACCATTTCTTCAAAAGTATGAATCGAGTTCTTGGGAAGACGATCAAACCAAGCGGTGGCATGATGCGTTAGAGAATAGGGGAAGAGAGAAAGACGAAGGACGTCATCGGAGACCCCATTTTGTTTCATACTTTTGGTGACGGTTAAAAATTTGTCAAGATGCTTGTTGGCATCGTCACCCGGCAAACCATGAAATTGGCATGAATTTTGGACTTGTTGTATCATATGATGCTTGAGTCCAAAATCCGTAGGCTCAATATTAAGAGGGGCAATCGGGCCACCTCTTCCGTGCATTGTTGATTGGCACAGCTCCTCTATCGTTCGGAGATCGGGAGCTGGCATGTGTTGGTGATCATCACCACCCACTAGAGGGTGTTGATTATTCGGGTCCATTCCCACAACGTTTGGGAAATGGACTCGGTGTGTGTGACGAATTACCCTTTCGGGATTTGATAATGGAGAATTAAGACTTTCAGAAGATGATCGGGTGTTCATACACCAAAAATAAAATCAAAAAGAAAAAGAAAAAGAAAAATCTTTTTGTATTTTTGATTGGGAATTATTTTTGGCTTTTTTAATTTATTGAAAAACAAATCACAAAAACTTTTATTCACTTTTTTCAACCGGTACGTTATTCGTAACCGTTTCCTCAATTACTACGCGCGGCGGAGCGGGAGAGAAGAGTGTTTCTCTTTTCGGTCTGCAATTTAATGTCAAGACCTCCAAATTCTCCGTTTAGTTGGTTGTAGTAAAAGAGTAGTCCGATAACGTATAATTTCTCGGTTTATTTTGATGTTTTTTTGGGAATGGTTTACAACACTCCCGCAAGAGTGAGGATGTTATTTTATTTTTGTATTTTTGAAAACTCTTTAGGAAAAGTGTTTTTGATTTTTTTATTTTTATATTTTTATAGAAAATATTCACAAAATAGGAGGAAGGTTTTTCAAAACACGATTTTTCAAAACGAAATTCAAAACTCACTTCAAACCTTCCCCGGCAGCGGCGCCAAAAATTGATTCAGGTTTCATACCTCATTAGGCTGCTCTTTTAGGCTTCAATTAGTGCAGTAATTGTAAGCTTGTAATAGGGCTTTTTGGCTTTTTAGTATCTCAGTAGTATAGAGTAGCTTTTGCCCCTTTAACTTTGAAATTTGTAGCTTATTAGGTGAGCTTATATTGATCTGCAAGTTAGTGCTTTCTAGCTATGTATACTGATGGTGTGTAATAAAACTAAGAGAAAAACTTGTTAAGGTAATTTTAGCGCAAAATTTAAATTTTTTTACAACATATAGGAGTGAAGCTTTAATCTTAATAAGCGTCTCATGGATAGGAGTTGTATGACTAGCACAAAAACCGTACCACTCAAAAAAAATTTATGAAAAAGGTAGTGACCATCCGAGTATTAGATTAATTGACTAACGTGCTAGCGATCTAGTGTATAACTTGGTGACCATCCGTTATGCAAATAACGCGCCAGCGATCCAAGAAGTGCACTAGTGACCATCCGTTAGTTGAAGCGTCAAAGACTCGTGCCAACGATCTACTAAATTTATACAGGTGAGGTTCGCCCCTAGACTTGTTAGGAAAAGATGCTTATAAGTGTACCGGTAGTACTTAGATTCTAGAACTTATGATAGTGATGCATTCCAAGACCACATGTGAAACTACATTCGTGTAGTTGGATTACTACATGATAAGAGGCATTAGGATAACCCTTGTGTTAAACCCGTATCATAATTACTTGACCAATAAAGTCAATACACTTGACTAGTAAAGTCAATTAATTCTCCCACACCTTTGCGTTGTACTCATTTTTAATACACGATACCCTTAGTACACCCCTCCGAGCACATCTTTTTCGTTTCTAACTTTAAGCATTTTACTTAAAGGTAGAATTTGTTTACAATCCACCCCCAAATGTACACCCAAATCGCCTTAGCCTTCCTTGTATGCACTCATCTTTAGTGCATTATTGTTACATGTTTAAACCCTTAGTTAATTGTCTAATTGATTACATGATTGCTAAGTCGAGTCATATCTTGTACATATTGTTTTGGGACGATTGGGACTCACGGGTAAAGTACTATTGTTATGGAGTATTGGGGAAGAAGTCAATTATTACCCCCATATGTGCGTTAATTAATATCTTAAAAATTACTCCAAGTGTTTTGATTATCTTAATTCGAGTCATTAGAATAGTTGATTGTAAAGTATGTAAAAGTTCAAGTGTAAGGGGAATGCAAATTCCCTACGATGTATTATTTTGGATGGTAGGGCAAGAGTGTATGAAAAAAAAAAAAAAAAAAAAAAAAAAAAAAAAAAACGAAAAATATTTTTAGAAAAACAAGTAGAAAAAAACATACGGACTACCATCCCGTTTAAGGAATTATGTTTCTTTTTATGTTTTTGTAGTTTTCATTAGCTTAAGTCGAGTCGAGTCTTGGCTTAGCAACGCCACATTGTACATGTAATTGACCAAGATGATTAACTTGCCACTAGTAAAGATTGCCTTTATCCAACAAAACCGTGTTTATCATATACCTACACCTCACGTTACAACCCTTTAAAAGACCGCTTTGATAGTTTATCCTAGGTGCTTACGCCAAAATGGTGGAGGTTTGATCCTTTCCCAAGCCTATTGTAATCTATGTGCTATGACAGGTAGTGAGAGATATTTTTCATTTTCATTTGTGATATATACTTTTATTACACCCGAGAGATGTGAGTATCCAAGGGAAGCATTGGCGGCGTCAGATCTGGATCTAGGCAATCCGAGGGAAGCATTGGCGGCGAGTTGACGGTGTCACATGTATAACGTGACGCCGTCAAATTGTATTCTCTATATATAGTTTTCTAATTTTCATTCATTAGAGGGAGAACTTTTGGAGGAACTTCACCATAAACCTTAGGACGAATTTTAGCCTTTTTGTAAGGGTTTCAAACCCTTCTTTCATCCATGATTAATTAAAGACAAGTCTTCAAATAATCATTCAATATGTCTATGTGTTGTTTGATTCTATCTTATGCTTGTCTTTATATTAACATGTTAGGCTAGGTTTATTTGTGTTTACTTAGGTGTAATGAAACCTAGCTATTGATTATTGATTGATTTTTTGTTATTAATTGTTGTTGGATGAATGATTTCGATGTTAGGCTTAAGAAAACTGGCTAATCTCCAATTGGTAACATGCTTGAACGTCTTAAGAAACATGAATCGGATGTGTACTACGATTTTAATGGTTATATTTAATGCGTAAGTGACTACTAAGGGGGCCATGTTAGGAGCTTGTCGGCTCGACATAGGAAGAGGTAGAAGCTTATAGAGTTGGGGAAGATCGTACATGGCCCCACGAATGGTATTAAGGAATATAACCCGTCATCCACGCAATTGTAACAAACTAATCAATTAATGAAAGATAGCTAGGGAGTAGTGAAATCTAAGTAAACACGTTTCTCTCCATATAAGGTTTTTCTCACATTTATTTTCTTGTTATTTTATTTTTATTGCATTTGTAGTTATTTGGGTTAGTTGACTAGCAACTAATTCCGCCCACTCTTCCAATATCCGAGATTTTTACTTGCTTTCCATAAAATATAAAAATACAAAAAGAATCATCCCTCACCTCTAGACCTAGTTATATTAAGTTTCAATCCTAACGAACACTATTCCCCAAGTAGAACGATCAATCCCCCGGTACTTGCCGCTACAGTATACTACATCGGTCAGGTACACTGCCTGGTGGGGATTGCAAGCTTCTCGAGATCCCTCGAGAGGTAAAACCTTTTGCAAGGTTGCAAAACCACGCATCACCTCTCTTTTCTTCCCTTGGTTCTTCATGTCACACACAAAAACACCAAACTATAATGTTGTATAAGCATTGGTGGGTAAGTCTAACTATAAAAATCTAAACCATGTTTACTATTATGGCAACTCCGGTCCCTTAAGTCCCATTTCCTTATAGTTGAGCCACATGATACTTTCCACAACTACATAACATAACATATTGACTTGAGTTTTGACTTTCAACTTATAACTCATTAACCAATCATAATAAGCCTTCAACCATATAAATATTATAGTCAAACTATTACAAAGCACATAAATAATATTATACTTAAAAACTTATTTCTGGGTGTAACACTCTGGAAGCCCTTTTCTTTGTCTTCTTTAGTCATTGTTTAAGAACTACTTATATCTAAATGATCGAGCTTTTGTAGAATATTCGATCTTTCAATGTTGCTTTTTTAATCTTCATAGATTTTACTCCACCTCAAGATAACCATTTCTTAAATTTTTTCTAAAACATTATGGAGTGTTGAATGATTTTTTGAAGTAATGAAAATACGTTTGTGTCCGCTCCCCTTTAAACTAACAATCTCTTTCAGCTTGATCGTTAGTTGATGTTGAACTTTGAAATTCTTTGTCTTTTCACTAATCAATCTTTTGAACTTTATTTGTTTATTGTTGATGATGTTGATGTTCTTGGACATTATTGAATTGAACTTAACTTGACTTGATTTCAATAACTCAACACATAAAAAGGGTGTTAAGAAAACTTACTTGTAAATCCTGCTAGTAGTAAGCTTCTTTACTTGAATTAGTTGCACGGAACACCTTCTTTATCTTCTTTATCCTCCACGCCCTAGATTCGAGTATCTTGAGAAAATCACCACGCGAGTACCTAGTACCATCTTTGCAGTACCAGTTGATACCTTACGCAACTCACGTGTTAAGAAAAAGAGTGTAAAGAAACTTACTTGTAAATCCCTCTAGTAGCAAGCTTCTTTACTTAAATTAGCTGCACGGAACACCTTTCTTTATCTTCTTAATCCTCCACGCCCTAGATTCGAGTATCTTAAGAAAATCACCACGCAAGTTGCGTCAGTTATCCAATGGTACTGAAAAGATGGTACTAGGTCTACTAACCTATCATAAGCTAGGTCAGTACGAACTTGGGTAAAAACCTTATTTGATCTTCGGGATCAATGGGTATCGATTAGGGTTTTGGGCAAACCCTAATCGCGAGTAATATGTTAGATCTACCCAAGGGAGTAATTCCTTTGGGATTTCGGTCGACTAAAAGTTGACACAAGTCGACTTCGGGTCGATTTGGAGTGTTCTACCAAAAAGGGTTTACCATTTTTGGTTGGTTCATCCAATCGCAAACAAAGGACTTGAAATAGGATACTTTTAGGGGTCTTTGAGGAGTTATGAGAGATGTGTGTGAAACCCTTTGAGACTCTTCATTTTTATAAGGCTTGTGGAAAACTAGAAGGGGGGTTGAATAGTTTACCGCTTTTTAGTTAATTACCTTTTGAAACTTTACGTTTAATCAAAGATCTAAACTACAAGACAATATATAAAGTGCAAGTATAAAGAAAGAAACGATCAAACCACAACACGATTGTTTTTCCTGGTTCGGCTACAAGGACTCTTTTTCCTTGCTCTACTCCACTTCTCGAGTTTTCAACTCGAGAGTTTCAAGCACTAGTCAACAAGCTCCTTTCACGGGTGGAGAAACCTCTAAAATCATCGCTTACACTTTATCCGGTACAAAGCTAAATACCGGGTCCTAGTTCAAGGTAGAACCAACCTAACGTTGCCTATCCACTATTTCCGACACTAAGCTAGATGTCGAGTTCTTTTACAAGGGTACAACCACTCCTATCACACTATGTATTTTAAGGCCTAAAATACTAACCGATAACTTCAATACAAGATACAAATGAAGTATAAACTATAAAAGTTTACACAATGCAAAGCTAACAAGTCTTGCAACTTCGTGTTGAATACTTGTAACTTCTCGGATGAACTTGTGAACTTCCTTTCTACATAAGAGAAGCACACAAGTGAGTTGCTACTGAGTTAGATAAGATAAATGAGAGTATGTATCTATTCTATAGCTAAAAGTGATGATAGATTTCTTGCAAGTGGCTTGGTATAAATAGCCAAACAAACCAGATCACTGGCAGATCCGGCGGAACCCAAACAAGGGTTCCACCCTTGTAACCCCAGGGTTCCGCCAGTGTCTGACAGTCAAAGCCTTCAAGAAATCTTTCCATATCTAGCAATGTCACATCAAGTTACTTCTAGTCAAACACACAATAGATAGAGTAAGAGACCTTCTATAATGTGTAAGAAGTAGTGTTTAAGACGTCTTATGGAAATTCACATCCAAGAATAGTAACCTTACTATAAGTGCTTATGATGCATGCCATGATGTCATGTTACATTTTCTATATTAGGAAATATAACAATGTTTATATTTAATATGAAATGTAAAGTCTAGTTTATACAAGACTAAAACTAGAATCATGTTTTACTAAAAACTAAAGTTTATACTTTGTCGTTAACAAAACATAGCAAAGATCGTAAAATATAAATAACGTTTTTAGGCGATATTTGTATTAACAATCTCCCCCTTTTTGTTGATGACAAAACATAAACTTTATTTTTAAGTAAATCACTAATTCTAGTGTTAAGTCTATGAAAGTTTGTATTTAAACTTGTTTTACTTAATTGATGAAAATCATTTTAAGTTTGTAAGTTTAAATATATTTTCTCCCCCTTTTTGTTGAAACAAAAAGAAGAGTTGCGAAGCGTAAAGATGCAAGTGCTCCCCCTTGGACAATACTCCCCCTAAATCGAGTGCCAAGTAAGGATACATGGATTTTGAACCTACAAAAGAAAGTTAGTCTCTAAAATCAAGAAACTTTTCTATTTGTTTCTTAGATTTTGCACGGAGCTCTTCATCATTAAACCTTGACGGATATGGAAGTTTGGATTTGTATTTAACACCTTTTTCAGAAATGACTTTTTCTTTTTCTTTAGACGTTTGGACAACCGAAGGTTGGATGTTTTCAGTACCTCCGTTATTAGTAGGAGGAACCGGGTCCTTTGTCGCCTCGGTCTCACGGTCCACTACCTTAGGAGGAGGAGAAGAAGAGGTAGTCAGAGCTGTGGGTCCATCATTTTTAACACCACTGCGAGTCGTGATCGCCTTAATCTCGCCCCTTGGGTTTGCGATCGTGTTGCTTGGAAGAGAAGTAGTACCCGAACCCGAGGGTCGATCATTTAAACGCTTGTTTAGATCACTAATTTGAGTAGCAAATAACCGTCTTGTTTCTTCTTGTTTTTCCATAAAAGCTTGTTGGTTCTGAAGCAATTGCTTAATTAAATCATCCGTGGGCGTTTTATTTTGAATAACTCCTTGATTTTGATTATTATCAAAATTTTGCCCACGGTTTTGAAAATTTCCATGATTAGCATTTTGAAAATTTCCAGGGTTTCCATAGTTTCCTTGGTTTTGAAAATTCCCTTGATTCGGGCCTTGATTGTAATTTCCTTGAAAACCCCAGTTTTGATTGAATCCTTGATTCTGATTTTGAAAACCATTATTAGCTCGAATCTGATTTTGATTTCCTTGATTATTACAATTTTGAGCATTATGATTTTGATTGACTTGATTTGGTTGATCGAGAACGGGTGGTCCAAGATAATTGGTGGAACGGTAGTTGAGAAGATTTCGATCTCCTTGAGGTGGGTAACCGTTACCACCCGTGTTTGCAGCATACGCGTTCTCATGAGAAAAGGCACCGGTTGCCGGACATTCATAATACAAATGAGGACCACCACAAGTCTCACAACCATGGGTAACCATATTTACTTGATGGTTTTTGGTTTGATCCCGAGTCGTTTGATACATTCGTAGCATAGCCGTAGACATATCATCAAGCTTCTTAGTAATGGCGGCTAACTCGGAATTATATGAAGAATTATGAGTCACGGTTGATCTTGTTGGCTCATTCCTCTCGGCTGAGGAATCCCAATAATTGTAACGAGCCGTCATATTCTCGATTAGTTCGTAACAATCTCAGGACGACGTTTCATAAAAGTACCTCCAGCTGCTGCAATGATCGTGTCACGATGTCGTAAAGTCAAACCATTGTAAAATGTATCAATTATCGTAACGAGAAGCATATTATGGTTCGGAAAACGATCAATAGAAAGCTTATAACTTTCCCAAGCCTCGAATAAAGACTCATCGGGAAGTTTCCAGAAGTTGCTAATATCGTTTCGTAGCTTCGTCACCATCGATGGTGGAAAATACTTCGCCAAGAACTTAGAGACCATTTCTTCAAAAGTATGAATCGAGTTCTTGGGAAGACGATCAAACCAAGCGGTGGCATGATGCGTTAGAGAATAGGGGAAGAGAGAAAGACGAAGGACGTCATCGGAGACCCCATTTTGTTTCATACTTTTGGTGACGGTTAAAAATTTGTCAAGATGCTTGTTGGCATCGTCACCCGGAAAACCATGAAATTGGCATGAATTTTGGACTTGTTGTATCATATGATGCTTGAGTCCAAAATCCGTAGGCTCAATATTAAGAGGGGCAATCGGGCCACCTCTTCCGTGCATTGTTGGTTGGCACAGCTCCTCTATCGTTCGGAGATCGGGAGCTGGCATGTGTTGGTGATCATCACCACCCACTAGAGGGTGTTGATTATTCGGGTCCATTCCCACAACGTTTGGGAAATGGACTCGGTGTGTGTGACGAATTACCCTTTCGGGATTTGATAATGGAGAATTAAGACTTTCAGAAGATGATCGGGTGTTCATACACCAAAAATAAAATCAAAAAGAAAAAGAAAAAGAAAAATCTTTTTGTATTTTTGATTGGGAATTATTTTTGGCTTTTTTAATTTATTGAAAAACAAATCACAAAAACTTTTATTCACTTTTTTCAACCGGTACGTTATTCGTAACCGTTTCCTCAATTACTACGCGCGGCGGAGCGGGAGAGAATAGTGTTTTTCTTTTCGGTCTGCAATTTAATGTCAAGACCTCCAAATTCTCCGTTTAGTTGGTTGTAGTAAAAGAGTAGTCCGATAACGTATAATTTCTCGGTTTATTTTGATGTTTTTTTCGGAATGGTTTACAACACTCCCGCAAGAGTGAGGATGTTATTTTATTTTTGTATTTTTGAAAACTCTTTAGGAAAAGTGTTTTTGATTTTTTTATTTTTATATTTTTATAGAAAATATTCACAAAATAGGAGGAAGGTTTTTCAAAACACGATTTTTCAAAACGAAATTCAAAACTCACTTCAAACCTTCCCCGGCAGCGGCGCCAAAAATTGATTCAGGTTTCATACCTCATTAGGCTGCTCTTTTAGGCTTCAATTAGTGCAGTAATTGTAAGCTTGTAATAGGGCTTTTTGGCTTTTTAGTATCTCAGTAGTATAGAGTAGCTTTTGCCCCTTTAACTTTGAAATTTGTAGCTTATTAGGTGAGCTTATATTGATCTGCAAGTTAGTGCTTTCTAGCTATGTATACTGATGGTGTGTAATAAAACTAAGAGAAAAACTTGTTAAGGTAATTTTAGCGCAAAATTTAAATTTTTTTACAACATATAGGAGTGAAGCTTTAATCTTAATAAGCGTCTCATGGATAGGAGTTGTATGACTAGCACAAAAACCGTACCACTCAAAAAAAATTTATGAAAAAGGTAGTGACCATCCGAGTATTAGATTAATTGACTAACGTGCTAGCGATCTAGTGTATAACTTGGTGACCATCCGTTATGCAAATAACGCGCCAGCGATCCAAGAAGTGCACTAGTGACCATCCGTTAGTTGAAGCGTCAAAGACTCGTGCCAACGATCTACTAAATTTATACAGGTGAGGTTCGCCCCTAGACTTGTTAGGAAAAGATGCTTATGAGTGTACCGGTAGTACTTAGATTCTAGAACTTGTGATAGTGATGCATTCCAAGACCACATGTGAAACTACATTCGTGTAGTTGGATTACTACATGATAAGAGGCATTAGGATAACCCTTGTGTTAAACCCGTATCATAATTACTTGACCAATAAAGTCAATACACTTGACTAGTAAAGTCAATTAATTCTCCCACACCTTTGCGTTGTACTCATTTTTAATACACGATACCCTTAGTACACCCCTCCGAGCACATCTTTTTCGTTTCTAACTTTAAGCATTTTACTTAAAGGTAGAATTTGTTTACAATCCACTCCCAAATGTACACCTAAATCGCCTTAGCCTTCCTTGTATGCACTCATCTTTAGTGCATTATTGTTACATGTTTAAACCCTTAGTTAATTGTCTAATTGATTACATGATTGCTAAGTCTAGTCATATCTTGTACATATTGTTTTGGGACGATTGGGACTCACGGGTAAAGTACTATTGTTATGGAGTATTGGGGAAGAAGTCAATTATTACCCCCATATGTGCGTTAATTAATATCTTAAAAATTACTCCAAGTGTTTTGATTATCTTAATTCGAGTCATTAGAATAGTTGATTGTAAAGTATGTAAAAGTTCAAGTGTAAGGGGAATGCAAATTCCCTACGATGTATTATTTTGGATGGTAGCGCAAGAGTGTATGAAAAAAAAAAAAAAAAAAAAAAAACGAAAAATATTTTTAGAAAAACAAGTAGAAAAAAACATACGGACTACCATCCCGTTTAAGGAATTATGTTTCTTTTTATGTTTTTGTAGTTTTCATTAGCTTAAGTCGAGTCGAGTCTTGGCTTAGCAACGCCACATTGTACATGTAATTGACCAAGATGATTAACTTGCCACTAGTAAAGATTGCCTTTATCCAACAAAACCGTGTTTATCATATACCTACACCTCACGTTACAACCCTTTAAAAGACCTCTTTGATAGTTTATCCTAGGTGCTTACGCCAAAGTGGTGGAGGTTTGATCCTTTCCCAAGCCTATTGTAATCTATGTGCTATGACAGGTAGTGAGAGATATTTTTCATTTTCATTTGTGATATATACTTTTATTACACCCGAGAGATGTGAGTATCCAAACACTATTTGTGAGGTGCTAGTGTATAATTTCCGTGCTTGTTTTGGTTAAAGTGGAACGATCATTTCTTGTAATTACTTTTATCTTAGTGTTAAATGACCCCTAGCTTGTATTTTAATTAGAATAAAAGTATATTTGCTTGAGGACAAGCAAATCTCAAGGGTATTTGATGAGGCGAAAAGTGTTACGCTTTTAGGGGGTCATTTAAGCCCTAAGTCGTGATAATTTGATCAAATATTGCCTCAAATAGTTCCTTTTGTCATTTTAGGTACTTTGGAGAAGAAATCTAGAAAAAGAAGCATTTTAGAGCGAAAAGTGAAGAAAACGACAAAGTCTCCAAAATCAAGCTGGAAACAGTACATGACGGCGTCACGTTCTAAAGGTGACGGCGTCACGTGTTGGCAAAGAGGTGGATATGAAGTTTACACGAGACGCGCCAGAAAATTTTTTTTGGACTTAAAGAGTGACGGCGTCACCCTTTGTGTCGCCTAGGCCGTCACGTACAATTTATAAGGTGACGGCGTCAGATCTGGATCTAGGCAATCCGAGGGAAGCATTGGCGGCGAGTTGACGGCGTCACATGTATAACGTGACGCCGTCAAATTGTATTCTCTATATATAGTTTTCTAATTTTCATTCATTAGAGGGAGAACTTTTGGAGGAACTTCACCATAAACCTTAGGACGAATTTTAGCCTTTTTGTAAGGGTTTCAAACCCTTCTTTCATCCATGATTAATTAAAGATAAGTCTTCAAATAATCATTCAATATGTCTATGTGTTGTTTGATTCTATCTTATGCTTGTCTTTATATTAACATGTTAGGCTAGGTTTATTTGTGTTTACTTAGGTGTAATGAAACCTAGCTATTGATTATTGATTGATTGTTTGTTATTAATTGTTGTTGGATGAATGATTTCGATGTTAGGCTTAAGAAAACTGGCTAATCTCCAATTGGTAACATGCTTGAACGTCTTAAGAAACATGAATCGGATGTGTACTACGATTTTAATGGTTATATTTAATGCGTAAGTGACTACTAAGGGGGCCATGTTAGGAGCTTGTCGGCTCGACATAGGAAGAGGTAGAAGCTTATAGAGTTGGGGAAGATCGTACATGGCCCCACGAATGGTATTAAGGAATATAACCCGTCATCCACGCAATTGTAACAAACTAATCAATTAATGAAAGATAGCTAGGGAGTAGTGAAATCTAAGTAAACACGTTTCTCTCCATATAAGGTTTTTCTCACATTTATTTTCTTGTTATTTTATTTTTATTGCATTTGTAGTTATTTGGGTTAGTTGACTAGCAACTAATTCCGCCCACTCTTCCAATATCCGAGATTTTTACTTGCTTTCCATAAAATATAAAAATACAAAAAGAATCATCCCTCACCTCTAGACCTAGTTATATTAAGTTTCAATCCTAACGAACACTATTCCCCAAGTAGAACGATCAATCCCCCGGTACTTGCCGCTACATTATACTACATCGGTCAGGTACACTGCCTGGTGGGGATTGCAAGCTTCTCGAGATCCCTCGAGAGGTAAAACCTTTTGCAAGGTTGCAAAACCACGCATCACCTCTCTTTTCTTCCCTTGGTTCTTCATGTCACACACAAAAACACCAAACTATAATGTTGTATAAGCATTGGTGGGTAAGTCTAACTATAAAAATCTAAACCATGTTTACTATTATGGCAACTCCGGTCCCTTAAGTCCCATTTCCTTATAGTTGAGCCACATGATACTTTCTACAACTACATAACATAACATATTGACTTGAGTTTTGACTTTCAACTTATAACTCATTAACCAATCATAATAAGCCTTCAACCATATAAATATTATAGTCAAACTATTACAAAGCACATAAATAATATTATACTTAAAAACTTATTTCTGGGTGTAACACTCTGGAAGCCCTTTTCTTTGTCTTCTTTAGTCATTGTTTAAGAACTACTTATATCTAAATGATCGAGCTTTTGTAGAATATTCGATCTTTCAATGTTGCTTTTTTAATCTTCATAGATTTTACTCCACCTCAAGATAACCATTTCTTAAATTTTTTCTAAAACATTATGGAGTGTTGAATGATTTTTTGAAGTAATGAAAATACGTTTGTGTCCGCTCCCCCTTAAACTAACAATCTCTTTCAGCTTGATCGTTAGTTGATGTTGAACTTTGAAATTCTTTGTCTTTTCACTAATCAATCTTTTGAACTTTATTTGTTTATTGTTGATGATGTTGATGTTCTTGGACATTATTGAATTGAACTTAACTTGACTTGATTTCAATAACTCAACACATAAAAAGGGTTTTAAGAAAACTTACTTGTAAATCCTGGTAGCAGTAAGCTTCTTTACTTGAATTAGTTGCACGGAACACCTTCTTTATCTTCTTTATCCTCCACGCCCTAGATTCGAGTATCTTGAGAAAATCACCACGCGAGTACCTAGTACCATCTTTGCAGTACCAGTTGATACCTTACGCAACTCACGTGTTAAGAAAAAGAGTGTAAAGAAACTTACTTGTAAATCCCTCTAGTAGCAAGCTTCTTTACTTAAATTAGCTGCACGGAACACCTTTCTTTATCTTCTTAATCCTCCACGCCCTAGATTCGAGTATCTTAAGAAAATCACCACGCAAGTTGCGTCAGTTATCCATTGGTACTGAAAAGATGGTACTAGGTCTACTAACCTATCATAAGCTAGGTCAGTACGAACTTGGGTAAAAACCTTATTTGATCTTCGGGATCAATGGGTATCGATTAGGGTTTTGGGCAAACCCTAATCGCGAGTAATATGTTAGATCTACCCAAGGGAGTAATTCCTTTGGGATTTCGGTCGACTAAAAGTTGACACAAGTCGACTTCGGGTCGATTTGGAGTGTTCTACCAAAAAGGGTTTACCATTTTTGGTTGGTTCATCCAATCACAAACAAAGGACTTGAAATAGGATACTTTTAGGGGTCTTTGAGGAGTTATGAGAGATGTGTGTGAAACCCTTTGAGACTCTTCATTTTTATAAGGCTTGTGGAAAACTAGAAGGGGGGTTGAATAGTTTACCGCTTTTTAGTTAATTACCTTTTGAAACTTTACGTTTAATCAAAGATCTAAACTACAAGACAATATATAAAGTGCAAGTATAAAGAAAGAAACGATCAAACCACAACACGATTGTTTTTCCTGGTTCGGCTACAAGGACTCTTTTTCCTTGCTCTACTCCACTTCTCGAGTTTTCAACTCGAGAGTTTCAAGCACTAGTCAACAATCTCCTTTCACGGGTGGAGAAACCTCTAAAATCATCGCTTACACTTTATCCGGTACAAAGCTAAATACCGGGTCCTAGTTCAAGGTAGAACCAACCTAACGTTGCCTATCCACTATTTCCGACACTAAGCTAGATGCCGAGTTCTTTTACAAGGGTACAACCACTCCTGTCACACTATGTATTTTAAGGCCTAAAATACTAACCGATAACTTCAATACAAGATACAAATGAAGTATAAACTATAAAAGTTTACACAATGCAAAGCTAACAAGTCTTGCAACTTCGTGTTGAATACTTGTAACTTCTCGGATGAACTTGTGAACTTCCTTTCTACATAAGAGAAGCACACAAGTGAGTTGCTACTGAGTTAGATAAGATAAATGAGAGTATGTATCTATTCTATAGCTAAAAGTGATGATAGATTTCTTGCAAGTGGCTTGGTATAAATAGCCAAACAAACCAGATCACTGGCAGATCCGGCGGAACCCAAACAAGGGTTCCACCCGTGTAACCCCAGGGTTCCGCCAGTGTCTGACAGTCAAAGCCTTCAAGAAATCTTTCCATATCTAGCAATGTCACATCAAGTTACTTCTAGTCAAACACACAATAGATAGAGTAAGAGACCTTCTATAATGTGTAAGAAGTAGTGTTTAAGACGTCTTATGGAAATTCACATCCAAGAATAGTAACCTTACTATAAGTGCTTATGATGCATGCCATGATGTCATGTTACATTTTCTATATTAGGAAATATAACAATGTTTATATTTAATATGAAATGTAAAGTCTAGTTTATACAAGACTAAAACTAGAATCATGTTTTACTAAAAACTAAAGTTTATACTTTGTCGTTAACAAAACATAGCAAAGATCGTAAAATATAAATAACGTTTTTAGGCGATATTTGTATTAACAATCTCCCCCTTTTTGTTGATGACAAAACATAAACTTTATTTTTAAGTAAATCACTAATTCTAGTGTTAAGTCTATGAAAGTTTGTATTTAAACTTGTTTTACTTAATTGATGAAAATCATTTTAAGTTTGTAAGTTTAAATATATTTTCTCCCCCTTTTTGTTGAAACAAAAAGAAGAGTTGCGAAGCGTAAAGATGCAAGTGCTCCCCCTTGGACAATACTCCCCCTAAATGGAGTGCCAAGTAAGGATACATGGATTTTGAACCTACAAAAGAAAGTTAGTCTCTAAAATCAAGAAACTTTTCTATTTGTTTCTTAGATTTTGCACGGAGCTCTTCATCATTAAACCTTGACGGATATGGAAGTTTGGATTTGTATTTAACACCTTTTTCAGAAATGACTTTTTCTTTTTCTTTAGACGTTTGGACAACCGAAGGTTGGATGTTTTCAGTACCTCCGTTATTAGTAGGAGGAACCGGGTCCTTTGTCGCCTCGGTCTCACGGTCCACTACCTTAGGAGGAGGAGAAGAAGAGGTAGTCAGAGCTGTGGGTCCATCATTTTTAACACCACTGCGAGTCGTGATCGCCTTAATCTCGCCCCTCGGGTTTGCGATCGTGTTGCTTGGAAGAGAAGTAGTACCCGAACCCGAGGGTCGATCATTTAAACGCTTGTTTAGATCACTAATTTGAGTAGCAAATAACCGTCTTGTTTCTTCTTGTTTTTCCATAAAAGCATGTTGGTTCTGAAGCAATTGTTTAATTAAATCATCCGTGGGCGTTTTATTTTGAATAACTCCTTGATTTTGATTATTATCAAAATTTTGCCCACGGTTTTGAAAATTTCCATGATTAGCATTTTGAAAATTTCCAGGGTTTCCATAGTTTCCTTGGTTTTGAAAATTCCCTTGATTCGGGCCTTGATTGTAATTTCCTTGAAAACCCCAGTTTTGATAGAATCCTTGATTCTGATTTTGAAAACCATTATTAGCTCGAATCTGATTTTGATTTCCTTGATTATTACAATTTTGAGCATTATGATTTTGATTGACTTGATTTGGTTGATCGAGAACGGGTGGTCCAAGATAATTGGTGGAACGGTAGTTGAGAAGATTTCGATCTCCTTGAGGTGGGTAACCGTTACCACCCGTGTTTGCAGCATACGCGTTCTCATGAGAAAAGGCACCGGTTGCCGGACATTCATAATACAAATGAGGACCACCACAAGTCTCACAACCATGGGTAACCATATTTACTTGATGGTTTTTGGTTTGATCCTGAGTCGTTTGATACATTCGTAGCATAGCCGTAGACATATCATCAAGCTTCTTAGTAATGGCGGCTAACTCGGAATTATATGAAGAATTATGAGTCGCGGTTGATCTTGTTGGCTCATTCCTCTCGGCTGAGGAATCCCAATAATTGTAACGAGCCGTCATATTCTCGATTAGTTCGTAACAATCTCAGGACGACGTTTCATAAAAGTACCTCCAGCTGCTGCAATGATCGTGTCACGATGTCGTAAAGTCAAACCATTGTAAAATGTATCAATTATCGTAACGAGAAGCATATTATGGTTCGGAAAACGATCAATAGAAAGCTTATAACTTTCCCAAGCCTCGAATAAAGACTCATCGGGAAGTTTCCAGAAGTTGCTAATATCGTTTCGTAGCTTCGTCACCATCGATGGTGGAAAATACTTCGCCAAGAACTTAGAGACCATTTCTTCAAAAGTATGAATCGAGTTCTTGGGAAGACGATCAAACCAAGCGGTGGCATGATGCGTTAGAGAATAGGGGAAGAGAGAAAGACGAAGGACGTCATCGGAGACCCCATTTTGTTTCATACTTTTGGTGACGGTTAAAAATTTGTCAAGATGCTTGTTGGCATCGTCACCCGGCAAACCATGAAATTGGCATGAATTTTGGACTTGTTGTATCATATGATGCTTGAGTCCAAAATCCGTAGGCTCAATATTAAGAGGGGCAATCGGGCCACCTCTTCCGTGCATTGTTGATTGGCACAGCTCCTCTATCGTTCGGAGATCGGGAGCTGGCATGTGTTGGTGATCATCACCACCCACTAGAGGGTGTTGATTATTCGGGTCCATTCCCACAACGTTTGGGAAATGGACTCGGTGTGTGTGACGAATTACCCTTTCGGGATTTGATAATGGAGAATTAAGACTTTCAGAAGATGATCGGGTGTTCATACACCAAAAATAAAATCAAAAAGAAAAAGAAAAAGAAAAATCTTTTTGTATTTTTGATTGGGAATTATTTTTGGCTTTTTTAATTTATTGAAAAACAAATCACAAAAACTTTTATTCACTTTTTTCAACCGGTACGTTATTCGTAACCGTTTCCTCAATTACTACGCGCGGCGGAGCGGGAGAGAAGAGTGTTTCTCTTTTCGGTCTGCAATTTAATGTCAAGACCTCCAAATTCTCCGTTTAGTTGGTTGTAGTAAAAGAGTAGTCCGATAACGTATAATTTCTCGGTTTATTTTGATGTTTTTTTGGGAATGGTTTACAACACTCCCGCAAGAGTGAGGATGTTATTTTATTTTTGTATTTTTGAAAACTCTTTAGGAAAAGTGTTTTTGATTTTTTGATTTTTATATTTTTATAGAAAATATTCACAAAATAGGAGGAAGGTTTTTCAAAACACGATTTTTCAAAACGAAATTCAAAACTCACTTCAAACCTTCCCCGGCAGCGGCGCCAAAAATTGATTCAGGTTTCATACCTCATTAGGCTGCTCTTTTAGGCTTCAATTAGTGCAGTAATTGTAAGCTTGTAATAGGGCTTTTTGGCTTTTTAGTATCTCAGTAGTATAGAGTAGCTTTTGCCCCTTTAACTTTGAAATTTGTAGCTTATTAGGTGAGCTTATATTGATCTGCAAGTTAGTGCTTTCTAGCTATGTATACTGATGGTGTGTAATAAAACTAAGAGAAAAACTTGTTAAGGTAATTTTAGCGCAAAATTTAAATTTTTTTACAACATATAGGAGTGAAGCTTTAATCTTAATAAGCGTCTCATGGATAGGAGTTGTATGACTAGCACAAAAACCGTACCACTCAAAAAAAATTTATGAAAAAGGTAGTGACCATCCGAGTATTAGATTAATTGACTAACGTGCTAGCGATCTAGTGTATAACTTGGTGACCATCCGTTATGCAAATAACGCGCCAGCGATCCAAGAAGTGCACTAGTGACCATCCGTTAGTTGAAGCGTCAAAGACTCGTGCCAACGATCTACTAAATTTATACAGGTGAGGTTCGCCCCTAGACTTGTTAGGAAAAGATGCTTATAAGTGTACCGGTAGTACTTAGATTCTAGAACTTATGATAGTGATGCATTCCAAGACCACATGTGAAACTACATTCGTGTAGTTGGATTACTACATGATAAGAGGCATTAGGATAACCCTTGTGTTAAACCCGTATCATAATTACTTGACCAATAAAGTCAATACACTTGACTAGTAAAGTCAATTAATTCTCCCACACCTTTGCGTTGTACTCATTTTTAATACACGATACCCTTAGTACACCCCTCCGAGCACATCTTTTTCGTTTCTAACTTTAAGCATTTTACTTAAAGGTAGAATTTGTTTACAATCCACCCCCAAATGTACACCCAAATCGCCTTAGCCTTCCTTGTATGCACTCATCTTTAGTGCATTATTGTTACATGTTTAAACCCTTAGTTAATTGTCTAATTGATTACATGATTGCTAAGTCGAGTCATATCTTGTACATATTGTTTTGGGACGATTGGGACTCACGGGTAAAGTACTATTGTTATGGAGTATTGGGGAAGAAGTCAATTATTACCCCCATATGTGCGTTAATTAATATCTTAAAAATTACTCCAAGTGTTTTGATTATCTTAATTCGAGTCATTAGAATAGTTGATTGTAAAGTATGTAAAAGTTCAAGTGTAAGGGGAATGCAAATTCCCTACGATGTATTATTTTGGATGGTAGGGCAAGAGTGTATGAAAAAAAAAAAAAAAAAAAAAAAAAAAAAAAAAAAACGAAAAATATTTTTAGAAAAACAAGTAGAAAAAAACATACGGACTACCATCCCGTTTAAGGAATTATGTTTCTTTTTATGTTTTTGTAGTTTTCATTAGCTTAAGTCGAGTCGAGTCTTGGCTTAGCAACGCCACATTGTACATGTAATTGACCAAGATGATTAACTTGCCACTAGTAAAGATTGCCTTTATCCAACAAAACCGTGTTTATCATATACCTACACCTCACGTTACAACCCTTTAAAAGACCGCTTTGATAGTTTATCCTAGGTGCTTACGCCAAAATGGTGGAGGTTTGATCCTTTCCCAAGCCTATTGTAATCTATGTGCTATGACAGGTAGTGAGAGATATTTTTCATTTTCATTTGTGATATATACTTTTATTACACCCGAGAGATGTGAGTATCCAAGGGAAGCATTGGCGGCGTCAGATCTGGATCTAGGCAATCCGAGGGAAGCATTGGCGGCGAGTTGACGGCGTCACATGTATAACGTGACGCCGTCAAATTGTATTCTCTATATATAGTTTTCTAATTTTCATTCATTAGAGGGAGAACTTTTGGAGGAACTTCACCATAAACCTTAGGACGAATTTTAGCCTTTTTGTAAGGGTTTCAAACCCTTCTTTCATCCATGATTAATTAAAGATAAGTCTTCAAATAATCATTCAATATGTCTATGTGTTGTTTGATTCTATCTTATGCTTGTCTTTATATTAACATGTTAGGCTAGGTTTATTTGTGAATCAAAAAGTGAATCAAAAAGAAACAAGAAACAAAGAACATAAAGTCCTACTTATATAAAAAGGAAACCATCATATTCCTTAATGAGAAATATCCTCTAAAACAAGGTGATGAGGCGAAAAATGAACGACTTTTAAGGGGTCTTTTAAGCCCGGATTCGAATTTATTTGAACAAATAATACCCTAAATCGTACCTTTTGTGATTTTAGGTACTTTTGGAGTTAATTCTGAAAAAGAAAGCATTTTGGACGTTTTTGGAGCATAAAAGTGAAGAAAACGGCAAAGTCTTAATTATCCTTGCTGGGAACAGTACCTGACGGCGTCACTTGTTTCTTTATGACGGCGTCAAGAGCATTACAAAAGGTGGAAGTGGCTAAAGTCCGTGATGGCCCAGTACAAGATTACACTAAGGACATGACGGCGTCACCATAGGCCGTCATGGTCCATTTACTAGTGACGGTCTTGAAGATTTTACACATGACGGCGTCACAACAGGATCTAGGCAATCCGATTTCATTATGGGCGGCGAGTTGATGGCGTCATAATTTCTTTCTTGACGCCGTCACCTCAGAAAATCTATTTATAGTTTTAGAATTTTCATTCATAGTGTGCAACATATTTTGGGAGAAACCATAGTCCGAACTTTTCAGTGTTTTCAAAGGTTTTTAACCCCTTGATTCCTACATGTCAATTTGAGATAAGTACTCTTTCAATTCAATCAATATGTCTATGTGTTGCTTGAATATATCTTACACTTGTCTTTTAATTAACATGCTAGGCTAGGTTTTCTTGTGTTTGCTTAGATCTAATGAAACCTAACTATTGATTATTGGTTGTTAGTGTGTTATTAAGTGTTAGGATGAATGTTCCATCGATGTTAGGCTTAAGAAAACTGGCTAAACTCCTAATGGTAACCTGCTTGAACGTCTTAAGAAACATGTAACCAATGCGTACTAGGTTATTAAGGTAGTATTTAATGCATAAGCCACTGTTTATAATCCCTATGATTGGGTGCTTTACGCATCGTTGTAGGAGGAGATAAGAGTTTATAGGATTGGGGAAGTACGTACGCCACCCCATGACTTGTTAGGAATACACCCGTCATCCACGCAATTAATACACACACTAATCAACCGGTAAAAGATAGTTAGGGAGTAAGGAAATCTAAGTAAAACACGTTTGTCTCCATATAAGGTCACAACCTTTACTTTTATTTATTTATTTTATTTTATTTTAATTGCATTTTTAGTTATTGGGTTAGTTGATTAACAACTAATTCCGCTCACTCTTCCAAAACCCGAGATTTTACTTGCTTTCAGAAAATATAAAATACAAAAATAATCATCCTTCACCTCTAGATTTAATTTAGAATGCTTTCTAATCTTAGCGACACTATTCCTAAGCTGAACGATCAATCCCCCGGTACTTGACACTATACTATAATACAACGATCAGGTACACTGCCTGGTGGGGGTTGTAAGCTTCTCGAGATCCCTCGAGAGGTAAAGCCTGGTGCGATTCCCACGTATCAAGTTTTTGGCGCCGCTGCCGGGGAATAGTTATTGTCTAGGTTATGATTTCTTTTAATTAGGTCTACTTGCTAGATTCCTTTCTAGTAAGATTTTATTTTTTATTTTTAGGTATTCTTTAGTCTATCTAATTTCTTCGTGCTTTTGTTCGTAACCTTTACCATCCGACATCATGGAAGGTGGTAACATCTTTGAACACATCAACCCACCACAACAAAACCACCCATAAAACCCACCTATAGCAAACCAACCTCTTAGGCCTCGAACCCTAGGAGAGTATTCCCGTCCTAGCCACCAAGGCTATCGAAACACTATTGAGCTTACCGGAGTCAATGTGTCCCCATTGCGATCCGACACCATCCGGTTGGTGCAAAGCGGATGTGCATTTCATGGACTTCGCTCCGAAGATCCTAATCAACATCTCAAGGACTTCCTTAAAATCGTAGATTCTATAGACCTTGATGTTACAACTAGAGAGTCAACCCGATTACGCCTATTCCAATTCTCTCTACGTGATCAAGCTAGTCAATGGCTTGAACGTTTACACGCGGGATCCATCACCTCATGGGATGATCTCACCACTCGTTTCCTTGCTCAATTTTTCCCACCGGGGAGAACTACCAAGCTCAGAAATGACATTTTGATGTTCCAACAACGTCAAAGTGAAACTCTATATGAAGCATGGACTCGTTTCAAGGACTTACTCCATAAAGTCCCTCATCATGGCATAGATCTTTGGCTCTAAGTCCAAATCTTCTATGACCATATCGATCTCTCCACAAGGCGAACCATTGACCAATCGGCCGGTGGCAAGCTACGTGATCTAAGTGCGGAAGAATCATGGGAACTCATAGAAGATCTTGCTCTCTATGACAACGAAAGTTGGAATGATCCCCGTGATTTGAACATAACAGTCAAGGCAATATCCTTGCCTTCGAACAATTCTAGCACTCCCGACCGTAGGATCATGGAACTTGAGGACCAAGTCAAGTTTCTCATGAAATATTGCGAAGCCCCTAAGCCTTCTAGCCAAGTGAACAAAATCACTTCTTCATGCGAATTATGTAGTGGTCCCTATGACACTCGTGATTGCGTGGAACTCCCCGGACAAGCTTTTGCTGACTACGCATCCTCGCGTACCGACGGAGCGGGAGACAAGTGGTACACTTTTAAACCCAAGCCAAACCCTTACGGTGATTCCTACAACCCTTCTTGGAAAAATCACCCGAATCTTAGGTGGAAACAGCCCCAAAACAATTCTTCCAACCCACCTAATCGTTACCACCCAAACGGTCCACCCGCTAACCATACTTTCAACAACAATCCTTCTAACAACCTTGGTAGTACCAATAATCTTGAAGGATTGATGTCCAAGTTTATGGCATCTCAATAAACTCGCATATCTAAGTTTGAAGCCGATTTCAAACAAAAGCAAAGCGAGATGACCACCAAAATAGACACCTTGTTGAAAGTTCTCAATGACCGAGAAATGGGAGCACTCCCAAGCGACACGGTCAAGAACCCGAAACTAAACGTTAATTCCATATCATCGGTTTCGTCACCCACTTCTTGTCCGCAATACTACTCGGTTAAATCAATGAGCACATGTTTCAAACAAAATCAAATCCTTCAAAAGGGCCAATCGAATGAAACACCCAATATCAAACCGGTCAATGATAAAGTTGAAACACTTCCTACACAAGACCTTGACGAGGAATTCAAGGAGCTCCACCTTGAACGCCCCGTCATTGATGTCTTAGCCCGTGCTCCATATTATAGTGCCCTTCTAGAAAAATATGAGAAATTTAAATTGGGTAAGAATGGGACCGCCTTCGTTCAAAACAAGTTGCCTAAGAAGCTTGATGATCCGGGTATATTTGTTTTGCCTTGCAAGATAGGAAAATCCGAAGCTTTCGACACCTTAGCAGACTTAGGATCAAGCCTCAACTTAATTCCCTTATCCCTTTTCACCACTCTTAAGCTAGGGAAGTTAGAGGAGACGGACGTACTAATTGGTCTAGCGGATGGGAGCATTGCCCATCCAGTTGGAATGATCAAGGATGTCGTGGTTCATGTAGGGAAGTTAACTATTTTTAGCGGATTTTCACGTCCTAGATATGGTTAGTGATACTACATGCCCATTGTTAGTTGGAAGAGGGTTCTTAGAAACCGCTAGTGCCACGATTGATTGTAAGGAGTCCAAGATAGCGGTAGGAGAAGGTGAAACTTGGTCGGTTTATGATACTAGGAAACATAGCTATGATTGTGAGGACGAACCGACACCACATTGGGTAGAAATGAATAGGAGACTATCGAGATATGGGCCTTGGATAGAAAGAAACTTCATAGGACCTCAATGCCCATTCTATCTAGAAAAAGATTTCATCGATAAAACACATTCGGTGGAATAACTCATAGCTAGAAATGAGGAAATTGACCCTTTTGAGGATCCCCTTGTCTTTAGAAAAATGATTGAGTTCTTGTGCATAATGCCTATTAACATAGAGATGAACAAATGGAAAAGAGAAGGGGATAAGTGTAAATGGAAGTGGGACAAGCCACCTAAGGAAGGTGACGGATCATGGCATATGAAGATGGTTTTATATGATCCGGATGGAGAAAAGTTTGAAAGGTCATACCGTACTAAGAAAACCGATAGGAAGTTAAAACCCAAGTTTGATCCCAATGATGTCCTCAATGAGGAGCTCACCCATGTCACGTAGTAACCCATGACCTTGAGTCTAGCTACAAGACTCGTAAAATAAAGAAAAGCGCTTCTTGGGAGGCAACTCATGTTTTGTGTGATTTTTATTTGTTTGATTGTTATTTGTTTCCGTATGCATGCTTTGTTTTTATTGTTGGTAGATCATGTTTCAAACTAAAATTGTGAAGATACTTTATTTTGTTGTTTAATTTCTCTTAACTTCATACAAAGGTATTTTTCAAAAGATAAGTGTAAGGGGAAACCCCAAATTTGTTTATAAGAACAAAAATTGATCATGAATCTCCACAATAATAAATGAACATGTATATTAGTATTTGTTAGAGTCAAATGCTTGTATCGAGTCATGATGATGTTTTGTAGGATTTTCCAGGAAGTAGGACAAAGTTTTTCCAGAAATTTTCTGGAAACCTAACATAAGGATTTCTGCAGATCACTTCTGACGGCGTCAAGAATTTCTTCTTGACGGCGTCACGTGTAAAATTCTGGAAATTTTGCTAAATTTGTTTCTCTAACGGAGTCTTTAAGTTTTTGTTAATTCTTTAGTTTTATAAACTCTAGGGAATCTGCAAACATTCATTCAACAAGCATTATATCTTAATTTGCTTTCTAGGACTTGTTAGTATATTTAGATTGCCGCCGATTTTACGCGAGGTTGCCTTGTTTGTTTTCTCAGGTTTAACAGGTTACGTTTGACAAGAAGATGATTTATATTTCTGGAAGGGAAGCTTTGATTGTTCATTTTCTTGGAGGAAGATTTAACCTCGTTACCTCACTATCCACACAAAACGAATCAGGGGAGTATTTGCTTTCATTCTTTTACTTATTTTACTTTTACATCTTTAATTGAACATTGGGGACAATGTTCATCCTAAGTGTAAGGGGATGGTAAATGATGATACCATATAGGATACTATTTCACTTGAGTTTGTTTGTTTGATGGTAGGTGTGTAATGAAACTATGAGAAACACTTGTTAGTGTAATTTTAGCGCCAAATTTATTTTTTTTTACAACACTTAGGAGTGAAACTTTTGCCTTAGCAAGCGTCTCATGGATAGGAGATTGTATGACTAGCACAAAACCGTACTATTCAGAAAAAATTTTCCACCCAAATATGTGAGGTTCGCCTTTAGATTTGATAGGAAAAGCATTTACTATTAGTGCTTATGAGTGTACCGGTAGCATTTAGATTCTAGAACTTGCGTTAGTGATGCATCCCGAGACCGCTAGTGAGACTACATTCGTGTAGTAGGATTTACTACATGATAAGAGGCATTAGGATCACCCTTGTGTTAAACCAGTATCATAATTACTTGACCATTTAAGTCATATTACTTGGCTAGTAAAGTCAACTAATTTTTCCCACACCTTAGCGTTGTACTCATTTTTAGTACACGAAACCCCTAGTACACCCCTCCGAGCCTATCTTTTCGTTTCTAACTTTAAGCATCTTACTTAAAGGAAGAATTTGTTACAACCCACTTAAATGTACACCCAAATCGCCTTAGCCTTCCGTGTATGCACTCATCTTTAGTGCATTATTGTTATTTGTTTAAACCCTTAGTTAATTATCTAATTGATTACATGGTTGCTAAGTCGAGTCATATCCTTGTACATATTATTTTGGGACGATTGGGACTCATTGGTAAAGTACTTATGTTATGGAGTAATGGGGAAGAACATCATATATTACCCCCATATGTGCATTAATCTTAAAAGTACTACAAGTGTTTTTGATTATCTTGATTCGAGTCATTAGATTAGTTTATTGTAAAGTATGTAAAAATTCAAGTGTAAGGGGAATGTTCATTCCCTATGATGTATTATTTTGGTTGGTAGGGTAAGAGTGTATGCAAAAAAAAAGAAAAAAAAAAGAAAAAAAAAATCGAAAAAAGAAAAAAAAAAAGAAAAAAAAAAAAGAAAAAGGAAAAGAGAAAAACATACGGACTACCATCCTGTTTCATTCTATGTTTGTTTTAAGTTTTTGTTATTTTTGATATATTAGCTTAAGTCGAGTCTAGTCTTGGCTTAGCAACGCCATATTGTACATGTAATTAACCAAGATTATTAACTCGCCACCAGTAAAGATTGCCTATATCCAACAAAACCGTGTATTCCATATCCTTACACTTAACGTTATAACCCTTTGAAAGACCTCTTTGATAGTTTATCCTAGGTGCTTACGCCAAGTGGTGGAGGTTTGATCCTTTCCCAAGCCTATGGTAATCTATTTTGCTATGACAGGTAGTGAGAGATGTTTTCCATTTCCAAATTGTGATATATACTTTATTACACCCGAGAGATGTGAGTATCTAAACACTATTTGTGAGGTGCTAGTGTATGACCTCCGTGCTTGTCTTTGGTCTTTAGTGGAACGATTATTTGTTGTAATTACTTTTATATTAGTGTTAAATGACCTCTAACTTGTATTTTGATTAGAATAAAAGCTTATTTGCTTGAGGACAAGCAAATCTCAAGTGTAAGGGTATTTGATGAGACGAAAAATGAACCACTTTTAAGGGGTCTTTTAAGCCCGGATTCGAATTTATTTGAACAAATAATACCCTAAATCGTTCCTTTTGTGATTTTAGGTACTTTTGGAGTGAATTCTGAAAAAGGAAGCATTTTGGACGTTTTTGGAGCATAAAAGTGAAGAAAACGGCAAAGTCTTAATATTCTTTGCTGGGAACAGTACCTGACGGCGTTACTTATTTCTTCATGACGGCGTCAAGAGCATTACAAGAGGTGGAAGTGGCTAAAGTCCGTGATGGCCCAGTACAAGATTACACTAAGGACATGACGGCGTCACCATAGGCCGTCATGGTCCATTTACTAGTGACGGCCTTGAAGATTTTACACATGACGGCGTCACAACTGGATCTAGGCAATCCGATTTCATTATGGGCGGCGAGTTGACGGCGTCAGAATTTCCTTCTTGACGCCGTCACCTCAGAAAATCGATATATATTTTTAGAATTTTCATTCATAGTGTGCAACATATTTTGGGAGAAACCCTAGTCCGAACTTTTCAGTGTTTTCAAGGGTTTTTAACCCCTTGATTCCTACATGTCAATTTGAGATAAGTACTCTTTCAATTCAATCAATATGTCTATGTGTTGCTTGAATATATCTTACACTTGTCTTTTAATTAACATGCTAGGCTAGGTTTTCTTGCGTTTGCTTAGATCTAATGAAACCTAACTATTGATTATTGGTTGTTAGTGTGTTATTAAGTGTTAGGATGAATGTTCCATCGATGTTAGGCTTAAGAAAACTGGCTAAACTCCTAATGGTAACCTGCTTGAACGTCTTAAGAAACATGTAACCAATGCGTACTAGGTTATTAAGGTAGTATTTAATGCATAAGCCACTGTTTATAATCCCTATGATTGGGTGCTTTACGCATCATTGTAGGAGGAGATAAGAGCTTATAGGATTGGGGAAGTACGTACGCCACCCCATGACTTGTTAGGAATACACCGATCATCCACGCAATTAATACACACACTAATCAAACGGTAAAAGATAGTTAGGGAGTAAGAAAATCTAAGTAAAACACGTTTGTCTCCATATAAGTTCACAACCTTTACTTTTATTTATTTCTTTTATTTTATTTTAATTGCATTTTTAGTTATTGGGTTAGTTGATTAACAACTAATTCCGCCCACTCTTCCAAAACCCGAGATTTTACTTGCTTTCAGAAAATATAAAATACAAAAATAATCATCCTTCACCTCTAGATTTAATTTAGAAGGCTTTCTAATCCTAGCGACACTATTTCTAAGCTGAACGATCAATCCCCCGGTACTTGTCAATATACTATACTACAACGATCAGGTACACTGCCTGGTGGGGGTTGTAAGCTTCTCGAGATCCCTCGAGAGGTAAAGCCTGGTGCGATTCCCACGTATCACAAGGTCTAAGGGTGTTGAGGTAGATGAGAAATGTCATTTAGACGCTCCAAGATGTGGTTTAGGATGAATCTCATTTCATATGTTAGCTCACGGATGTCCTTTTGACATCGTTCATGGAGCAAATGTGGATGATTGTAAGGAATCAAAGTGTTGGGAATGCTCTTGTGGTGGTTTTTGTTGTTGAGCATAATGGCGGAAGCTTGGTTCTCCGTAAAGAGGATCATGGATGTGTTTGTAAGTGGGGTGGAACAACAATGATTGTGGTTGTGTATGAGCTTGATCTTGTGGAAAAATTGAGGGTCTAGCATATCGGTAAGCCAAGCACTCTACCAATGATGGTTGATGAGGTTCATGATCTAATTGCTCTCTTGGTTGTTGTTGGGTTTCCATTTTAGCAATTGTGTCAAAAAGTGACAAAGGTGGTGGGTTTGATGATCTAGGTGGTAGGTCTTCAAAAGTTTCCAAAAGTGAATGTGGTGATGTTGGTGGTTTTTGGAAAAGTTCCATTGGTGTTAGTTTTGGTGATTGAGGTGATGAAGGTTTTGATTGTTGATTTGGTGCCGAATGTGGTGTTTGATAACTTGGTGTTTTAGATGGTGGCGGAGTAGTGATTACGTTAGTATTACACGGTTTTGGAGATGGTTTTGGAGTAGCAAGGTTGAGGAAGTTTGAATCTTGGATGGGTCAGGAAATGTCGAGTGATGAATCACTTGATGATGAGATGAGCTTGGTTGGATGGTTTTCTTGAAACAACATGGTTTTACACTAATCCTAGTGGTTTTCCTAATAGATCTTGGTGATTCGGATGAGGTGTTGGATTTAGTCATTTCAAGACTTTGGTTAGCTAGAATTATAAGATTAAGAGAAGTGATGGTGATGGTGTGAAGTTGAAGTATGAGTGTTGATCAATTTATAGTAAGAACATGTTGTGGAAAGGAGTGTTTAGATTTGATGTTGTTCCATACAAATTTGGAGGTTTCAAATCATTTGGAAGAGTTCCAAGAACTTGTCAAGTCATTAGAAGTCAATCCAATGGAGTTGGGTGGAGTGAAAGACAAGCTTTTGTACTAAATGCTATGTGATCATGGAAGGTGGTTTTGTTAGTAATCTCCATGGATTACAAGGAACCTTATGGAGGGTTCCTTGCTATATGAAGAAAGGTTCTTTGGTTTAATATTGTTTGAATTTGAATTTTAGCGGGAAATGGCTTCCTAATTGTTCTAGTGAGTAAGGATGGTCCTAATGTGCTTATTGGAAGTTAGGGAAGATGTTTCTCATTAAAGAAAAGGATTTGGTGTTTTACAAATAGTGAAATTTAGAAAAGTAAAACATTTTCTGCAGGTGACTGGCGGAACCCTACAACATCAAAGGCGGAACCCTTATTTAGGTTCCGTCTGATCCGTTGGGCCAAACTGGGTTTACCCAGAAATTGCACTGGCGGAACCCAATATTTGGTTCCGCCAGATCCGTCAGACCTGTAAAATTGGATAGACCTGGTTTTTCGGGGTCGAGACGAAATCCAAATTTTCCGAAAATTCTTGGAACATAAAATCTAAGCTATAACAGATTAGGTAAAGCAAAAAAGGAATGTAGAAACACTCTTACCGTTAGAATTTGACCGGGGGCTAGCGAATTTCGCTATACTTAGTAAAAATTTCATAAACTAGAAAATTTGACATAATTTCAAATGTCGTCTACCTTCATAAATAGTTAAACTAATACATTGTCTAACAATAATAGTATAGCATAGAAGTACATAAAACCATAAAACAACAAAAAAACATAGTTTAATGACTACAAAGTTCTAACAACTTCATTATCTCAAACGCTCCTTAAACAAGATTCTCACATGCGATCAATCTTTTTCTTGAGCTTTCCAAGATACCTTTCAAAGTACTTGAATATTCCCTTTGTTTGTTTGAATTCTTCTAACTCATTCTTGATGGTCAGAAGTATTTGAAGGTATTCGAGAGGAGCTAGCTTAGAGTTAGGAAGACCATCGTCATCACTCATTGATGAAGATGAAGATGAAGGTGAAGGAGAACGAAGGTATTTCCCTTGAGTCTTAAAGACTCTCTTATTACTAAGAGGAACAAAGGTGTGAGGAATGAGTGAATAATCAAGGCGAACACCCCGGCTATTTGGTGGAATAGGAGATACGGCTATAAAGAGACGGGTGAGGAGCATTCCATATGGGAGAGCGGTTTTTCCATTAAGAGGTATATCGACCATTCTTTTAGCCATATAGTAAGCCAAATTGAAGGGTTGTCTAGTGGAGATACTAAATAGCATATAACTTAGACATATATTTACATGATCTCTATTTCCTATGGAACTTATGACATTAGCCCTAAGAACCTGTTCCCATTTCCTAAATTGAGGTTTAAGCTCATTGAGTTTCATTCCAAACGGGTCTTTGTTCACTTCACTTCCCGACTGATTTTTCCTAGTGATGGAGGTTCTTATGAAGAGATGGTCACGAAGCACTTCTTTGCTAACAAGAGGAGTGGCATAAAATGGATCTTGTTCAATGGTGTCTAGAGTAGAGATTGGCCATTTATCCTTGTAGAGGCAAGTGCCATTGTTTGGAATACAAATGATTTTAGCAAATTTATCTAGAGACAAAACCGTTTTGTGTTCATTGATGAAAAATTCCACGGATATCTCACCATCTTCATTACTCGAAAGATCTACGGTAGCATAGAATTCTAGAATGAACCTAGGACAAATTGGCTCATCGATATCTAGAAGACAATCAAAGTTGATGCTAGCTAAGTCTTGGCGAATTGAGTTTCCTTCTAGGAAGGATGGATCAATGGTTCTTCCCTTGTGAACATAACGCTTTTCTAACCCCTTAAAGACATTGACTCGGTGTGGAGTAAGACCATTGGTCATATGGTGTTTGGTAGATACTTGAGGGTGCCTTTGTGATCGGAGTAGGTTGCGGGAGGCATGTTGATTCCTAGAAAGCATGAAATTATATATTTTAGTTAAGATCAATGACTTTTACAATGTAGATGTTCTAAGGTGTTCCTATATGCTAACAATGTTGAGATGTGGTTATCTTGACTCTTTTTAATGCTCAAAACATTTTATAATGCAAGTTTTTGTTATAAAACAAAAGATAACCCAAACGCTCCTAATTAAGTGTAGCTTCAATTGAATGTACCCGAAAACACATATTGGTTATGTGTTCTCTTTAGCATTCAAGAGATGTTATGCACATGATGTTTTCATAATGTTTTTCATTTGTTTTAACAATGTGGTGAAAGGTTATGTTCTAATTGTGAGAAGTAATAAAAGAGAATGTACTTGGTGTGTCTGGTAAATCATGATAACAATAAAATGATGCAATTCCTAACTAATGAAAAGAATGATTAGTTCACCACCAAGGTTTTTCATGAATCAACAAGTTTATGCATAAACCCTAAGATTTTAGTTTTTGTAAATGAATGGAAATTCTATGCTTGAATTAGACATGTATTTAAGATAAAGAAAACTTACAATGATGATTGAAAGAGGGATACTTGAGATAGAGAGCCCTAATTTTCGTGTGTGATGATGTTTATGAATGAATAGTGACAGTTTGTGAGTTATAGTTGTGGGTTAGGGAGTGTCTGGTTTGATCCTAAGAATAATTTGATCTGCAAAGTTGGCGGACCCGGCGGAACCAAAAAGAGGGTTCTGCCCGTTTGGTCTCAAGGTTCCGCCACACCAGCAGAGGTAAAAAATTGTTTTGATTTTTTTTATTTTTGTGATTTTATTCTAATGTTCCAAACTATAATGTAGGTTCCATAAGTCCTAAGCCAAGCCTAAGAAGGTTGAATGGTTCTTGTTTAGGATGTTTTGTGAAAGTGTTGACGATGTGATTTTCGTATGAAACTTTCTTGGTTGAGATGTCCCTCAATGAAATTTTTACCAAGGCGATGATGATGAATTCCACTATGTTTAGTGAGAGCATATTAGACTTGATTATCACTGAAGTCGATGCTTCCTTTGTTTTCGCTTAAATGACGAAGATTATATCAAGTAAGAATATGATGTTGACGAGAGTCTTCTTGATCTTAGGGAACTTGTTGACATGCTTTTCATCCCGTCGTGGCTTTAGCATGTTGAGGTATCATAAGTCGTTTGTTACTTAGAGAACTTATGAGGTGAGACAATGTCAAAATTAAAGTACAAATACCATTTGTGCTTTTTCTTATCAACATAGTCATTGACATAATCCAATTAGGCATGCACAATGGTGTCTACTCCCATTCCTTTGGGATACCATAACTCTAAATGTTCAATAATCTAAAAGTTTGTTAAACGACTTCAAGTTTGATTAGGATATTCTCGAAAACGATCACATAGACAAATACTAAACATACCTTCGGGTCTACTAGCCGTGAGGTAAAGTAAACTTTCAATCATACTACTTTATTTAGTGTTATCTACGGATTCAATTTTCTCATCCTTGGTGAGACATAGAACACGTAATTCATTGTGTACATGTGAAGAACTAGGAATGTCTTCTAAGTGATTGTTCCTTACTTTTTAGAGCTTGCGAAAACTCTTTCAAAGTATGTTTGACTTTGTTTATTTTCTTTCCAACATCTTTATTTATTCCGTAAGATCTAATTATGATTTTACTTCTTCAATTTAGATGCTAAGGTCAAAACTTCATTTTAATCAAGTATGCTTATTTATACCCAAGATGCTTTCTTTGAACCAATGTTTGTTATGAGAAGACATATGTTAATTTTTTTTTTGTTTCAGCTTATGTTTTTATGGTTCCTTTTATTAATGTTCCTAATGACACAAGTCTACTAAATGACTCTTAAACCTTTTAGCAAATTTTCTATTTAATAGTTCATCTTGCTTGTTATTTCCTAAGTTCTCTTATCAAGCCATCATTCGACTTTTCACTAAGTTATCATATACCGAAAGTGATGTATTAAAGAAAGATGGTCATTAGTTTAGTTTGACGATTTCTAGATTCATTAGGTTCCTTTGTTTAAAATAATATAACCTTTGTTATTATAAAACCATCTAAGAGGTATGTCTCCATAAAACTTAGAGTTGAATCTTTATGTGCAAAACCTTGGTGTTCTAGAGTACGATGTTATCTTCAAACATATTAAAATGTTTTGATGTACTCTATTTCATTTTGTATTCTTTATATGAAGATTTATTAAACGAGAATTTTAGGATATGATTGATAATTTCAAGACTTTGAGTTTGGATGATATTATCTCATAAACTAATTTGGAGTATTTTACTTATTGAATTTGCAAGCATCATAAAGTGTTGGTCATCTTATCACTTATGTGATTCTTAGTTACCTCACTTATAAACAAGCGTTAAGTGAGACTCACTCAAGAGTTCCAACTTTCTATGTCCGAAGGTTAAGTGAGACGCAACACCTTATGTCTCCCGTTTATTGTTATGTGGAAATCCTTTGACCATAGAGGATCCAATCCTATCTATAACTTACTAAAGAAAGAACAACTTAAGGTATGAACTACATATACTACACACGATAAATACTAAGCAAAAAGCATGAGACAATACTAGGTAAGTTTGACGAAAAGCGTACCTTTTAAGCTCCAAAGAGATGTTACCAAGAAGGATAAACATAATGCATTACATCTTAACTTGTAGGAAAGCTTGGAAACTCAAGTACTCACGAATCCAAGGTGGTTAGTCAAACATATAAAAGCATATAACAAAATGACCTTTGTCCTTTTAACATAAGCTTCTATTTGAGATTTAGCAACTTCTAAACTTTTCTTCTAGGCTTAACAAACTTTACTTCCTTCGTTTTACTTGTTGATGGTGCATTCAAGTTAAATCCTAATCCGGCTTTATCTCTAAATGACTTTTGAATTTTCAACAATCTTTCAAGAGATTTTGAACTTTCTTCAAATTTAACTAAGATTTTTCCTTTTTCATTTTGTCTTTTAATTTCATGTTTGTAATCTTGACATATTTTACATTCTAAATCAATCTCAACATTACTCTTAAGCCTAGAATTTTATCTTCCAACATGATTTCCATTTCAAAATTGCTCTTGAGAGATTTTGAAGGTTCTTTGTTAAAGATTGTTTTTAGGTTCATGCTACACAAATGTTTAGACTCATTTTCTAGTTTGGAGAATTCTAAGATGAAAGTGTCAAAGCAAAAGTGTTCGGTTTCAAGTTGTACCTTGTTTGTGGTTTTATCAACTTCATGACTACAAACCGGATGATGGACTACATCTTTATTCGTGTCACTCCATGATTCACAAGCAAGTCCTCTTTGAGCTTGACACAAGTTTTCATCTTCACTTATACCTTCATTTAAAACATTCAAACTCGTAGCACATGTATTTATTTCTACTAAATGTCTATCTATTAGTTTTTCTAATACTACCACTTCATATGTAATATCAAATTGATCATCTTTGACTTGACATATTTCTTGATGAAAATTTAATATATTTTTCCAAATGTCATTAGCCGTTTGGCAAAAATACACTCTTTCATATTCAATCCTTGGTAAAGCTTTATAAATCATTATCTTAGCTTTAGCGTTTTTGTCAACTTTAGGATAATCATTTTGATTTTCAAAACTTGTTTTAGTTGGTTTAAAATCACCAATGGAAATAATATGCCAAAGATCTTAATCAATTGATTTCACATAGTTTTCAAATTTACTTTTCCATTCAAGGAAATTTTCTTTTTCAAATAGCGGTGGCTTTTGAATAGATTTCCCTTCTTGAGATTTTCAAAATCCATCGATCGATTCAAGTTTTAAAATACAATTTATTTTAAAGATCTTGAGTAACGTGGCTCTTGATGCCAATTGTGGAAAACTAGAGGGGGGGTTGAATAGTTTACCGCTTTTTAGTTAATTACCTTTTGAAACTTTACGTTTAATCAAAGATCTAAACTACAAGACAATATATAAAGTGCAAGTATAAAGAAAGAAACGATCAAACTACAACACGATTGTTTATCGTGGTTCGGCTACAAGGACTCTTTTTCCTTGCCCTACTCCACGCCTCGAGTTTCCAACTCGAGAGTTTCAAGCACAAGTCAACAAGCTCCTTTCACGGGTGGAGAAACCTCTACAATCGTCGCTTACACTTTATCCGGTACAAAGCTAAATACCGGGTCCTAGTTCAAGGTAGAACCAACCTAACGTCGCCTATCCACTATTTCTAACACTAAGCTAGATGTCGAGTTCTTTTACAAGGGTACAACCACTCCCGTCACACTATGTATTTTAAGGCCTAAAATACTAACCAATCACTTCAATACAAGATACAAATGAAGTATAAACTATAAGAGTTTACACAATGCAAAGCTAACAAGTCTTGCAATTTCGTGTTGAATACTTGTAACTTCTCGGATGAACTTGTGAAATTCCTTTCTACATAAGAGAATCACACAAGTGAGTTGCTACTGAGTTAGATAAGATAAATGAGAGTATGTATCTATTCTATAGCTAAAAGTGATGATAGATTTCTTGCAAGTGGCTTGGTATAAATAACCAAACAAACCAAACCACTGGCGGATCCGGCGGAACCACAACAAGGGTTCCACCCTTGTAACCCCAGGGTTCCGCTAGTGTGACAGTCAAAGCCTTCAAGAAATCTTTCCATATCTAGCAATGTCACATCAAGTTACTTCTAGTCAAACACACAATAGATAGAGTAAGAGACCTTCTATAATATGTAAGAAGTAGTGTGTAAGAAGTCTTATGGAAAGTCACATCCAAGAATAGTAACCTTACCATAAGTGCTTATGATGCATGCCATGATGTCATGTTACATTTTCTATATTAGGAAATATAACAATTTTTATGTTTAATATGAAATGTAAAGTCTAGTTTATACAAGACTAAAACTAGATTCATGTTTTACTAAAAACTAAAGTTTATACTTTGTCATTAACAAAACTTAGCAAAGATCATACAATATAAATAACGTTTTTAGGCGATATTTGTATTAACAAGGCTCAAATGAGAGTTCTAGAATTACTTGGAGACCAAGTAATTCCAATTAGACAAAAACACAAACACCACTTGTAGGGGGTGTCAGCCCAAACTGATAAACACCCTTAGGAGTTGTTTGTTTGGTCTTTAGTCATATCACACCCCTCTAATATTTATCTAGATAAATATTAGACTACGGTTAATTACCGTTTAGTTCCTTAATAAAAATAACGACGTATTTCATTTCCTCAACTATTTCATTTCATTTTGTAACTTGTTTCTTATTTACTCTTGTACTGTCCCGTTTAGTGTGTACCGGTATGACCATTTGGCATTTCTGTGAAGGCAACTGTGAAAATGTTGCGTTGTTTGCACACGAACCTTTCATTGATTTGTACTCTTTACTTAAATGATCCAAATTAATTTGTCATGCTCTCACTTCCTGTAACACCTGGTACTTTTCCTAAAACCTAAAACTAGCCAAATATTTATTTTTCGTACCTGAGACACATTAAAACTTTTATGCATGATTATTTGGGCTTGAGAAACGTGAGATATATTGGAAACGAGAACTTTATCCCTTGATTAACCCAGCACAACCTAGGAAACTCGAATTGTATTGTATTTGCCAAATTATTTGAATTATTTTGAGTTTTTCAAAAACAAAAAACTCTGAAGTTTATGCTTGATTTTATTGGAAAAATTATTTCACGAACAATGGCGCAAGTTTCGTAATTTTTCGAGTCCGTTTGCTATGTCGTTTGGACCCCAAAGCATTTATCGTGAGAAGTTTACAACATTGGCAGTTTTGGTCCCTTAACTTACTCTTTTTATTTCACACCTTACACTTCCATTTCATTCAAAAACCACCCTATACTTTTCTTTAATATATATACCCCACTAACACCCCTTTTTCCCCATTTTTCATTAATAAAAACACACACCACCCACTCCTTCTCCCTCCTCTCTCTCTCGTTCGCCGGCGACCCACCGTAACCAAATCCGGTCACTGGAATATTTTTTCGGCCAACCCTTTTTCTTGCACCAAGTTATAGATCGGGACATCCCCGACACTCCTGTACCACCCACACCCCTCGTAACACCCCGTATACACCTCCACGCGCCACCACCGTGAACCCCCATCAATTTCGAGACCACCACAGCCCTCCACCATCCTTCTACCACCGGTAACGTGCCTCACGCGCCACCCCCGCTCTTTATTTTTGATTTATACCGAAACCCTAATTTTTCAAATCTTTTTATAAATCATTTTTATGTTAAATCTTTTACTAAAAACCTTTTTATAAATGTTTTGAACCCAAAACTCGTGTGGATCTCTCTTTGTACTCGACTCGGTCGCGACTCTGGTTGACTCACCGAGTCAACTCGATTGACTCGGTGAGGGTTTTGATATTATTGTTTTTGTTTGATGTTGGTGACGAAGGGAGTATATATTTTTGGGTTCGGATTGGATTTTGAGGTCCGTTTGGTTTGGTCCCTTCTCGACAGCCGAACACCACCACCACCGAGACTTGGGTGGTGGTGGGGATGATGTTATTATTGTTGTTGTTTTGGGTGTTTGGATTAGACTAGGTAGTGTTTGGTTCGGATTTGGATGATTTTGGATTGAGCCGAGTGAGTTTAAGGGTCGGTTTGGATTTGGTATGTTTCGGGTTATTTAGTTTTGACTTGGGTTTGATTTTGGAATTATTGTTATTGTTGCGGTGATTATTTTTGGGTATCGGTTAACTAGTCTCGGTATTTATTATGATGATTATAGTTTAGAAATGGTTAAAATAATAATAAAACGGATAATAATAAATATGAAACCTAAAATCTATTTGTTATAGTTAAGCGGATTTGATATCGGACATGTTTCCGTATTATTGCATTGTGAGCTTGAATTGGACGTATTGGATTTACGGACTTGGTTATTTGGATATTATGGACCCTTTGGTACACGAGACGGTAGGGTACGTTAGACCCGTAAAGATCTTAACGTACTTGGAACCCGAACAAATACAAAATGGTCGACAAAACCTAAACAACTAATGGACTACGCGAATGATATATCCAATCATATTAATAATATATTAACATTGTTTAAATAAAAGAGTCATTGACTCGGGAAAACATTATATAAACGGGCAGATCATGCCGAAATTTTATAAAATTCTTTATAAACTTTAAATTATTTTACCAAACGTTATTATTTCAAAACCCTTTTTATTTCAACGTTATTTTGGGAAAATGGGTAAATCCGAGACTTGTTGTTTACGTGTTATTATTTATTTAAGTGTGTCTTCCATTTTCATTTCTTTTCTTTCCATTTCTTTTCGATGATTTTCTTCGAGGAGTTCTTTCGTCTACTTTCGTCTCTTTTGGGTTTTCGTTCGTTTTCGCCGACGTATTTGTTTTCCTAAATTTCTTGTCTCCCACACGAGACTTTTGGAAATCTATTTTGTTAATACAAATATCGCCTTAAAACGTTATTTATATTTTACGATCTTTGCTAAGTTTTGTTAATGACAAAGTATGAACTTTAGCTAAGTGTAAATCATCACTTGAAGTGTTTAAGTCTTGTTTAACTAAGGTTTACATTTCCTTTTAAACTAAACATTGTTTTTATTTCTTAAATTAGAAAGTGTCTTGTCACATCATATTTATTTCTTTAAATAGAATTGTCACATCACACTTATGGCAAGTTTTGTCAATATGCATTTATGTGTTTGACTAACTTTGTAGTGACTTGCAAGATTGGTGTTTGACTAGAGTAATGTGATGTGACATTGTTGGGTTGCTAGGAGTTATGAGACAAGACCTTGTTTGGTTTGGTAAAGTTATTGCAAAAACCTACTGCAGCCCTGGCGGAACCCTGGGGGTACACGGGCGGAACCCATTTGAGGGTTCCGCCTGATCCGCCAGACCTGCAGTATAGTTTGCTATAAATACCAAACCATTTGTTAGTTTTGTGTAACCCTTTTAGGACATATTTTCACATATTCTCTCAACTAACTCAGTAACCCTTGACTTGTGTGATTCTCTTATGTAGCATGGAACTCCACAAGATCATTCAAGAAGTTTCAAACTTCAACTTTAAAGTTGCAAGTCTTGATAGCTTGGTCATGTATAAGCTTTGGTAGTTTATACTTCATTTGTGTCATGTATGTAGAAGTTATTGGTTAGTATTTTAGGCCTCAAAATACGTAGTGTGTTGGGAGTTGTTGTACCCTAGTAAAAGAACTAACGGGAGTGGTTGTACCCTTGGTAAAGAACTCGACATCTAGCTTTGTGTCGGTAAAAGTATAAGCGACGAGTGGGAGTGGTTGTACCCTTGTAAAAGAACTCGACATCTAGCTTTGTGTCGGTAAAAGTATAAGCGACGTGTAAGGTTTTCTCCGCCGGTGAAAGGAGCTTGTTGATTAGTGTTTATAACTCTCGAGTTGGAAACTCGGGGCGTGGATGTAGGGCAAGGAAAAAGAGTCCTTGTAGCCGAACCACGATAAACAATCATGTTGTGGTTTGATCGTTTCTTTCTCTATCTTTGCTTATTACATGTTGTTGTTTAGTTAGAATCGTTAACCACGTATATAGCTTTTCAAAGAAGTAAAACAAGTAAAGTTGTCTTTATGTTTTCAAACAAGTGTAAAAGCTTTTCAAAGAACTAAACAAGCAAAGTTAGGATCATCACAAGTAAAGCTTTTCAAAGTAAGAAACAATATAATTAGAATTGATACTCACACTAAAAGCTTTTGAAAGAAACAAACATATAAGGATGTGTTTATATCATTGTGCAAACATAAAGTTATTAAAGGATATTTAAGTTAAAAATGATTTTAAAAGCGGTAAACTATTCAACCCCCTTCTAGTTTTCCACATATTTCCTTCAAATGCCATTGTATTTATAAAAAAAACCCTTTGTTCAAGAATTAATTGTTGTGATATTCGAGTATAGTTCTGAGTTATGCCATTTATTTTGCTTAGGTTGTGCTGAGGTTCGTTTGCTGTGACGCATTATTGATTGGTTGCTATATCTCGTTTCCTGCTATTGTTAAGGTGTGATTCATAGCCCCGCTTTTTATGTTTTAAATGTTTATAAACCCATGGGGTGAGACACATGCTTTAAATGTTTTCTGAGCACAAGTATTTTTGGTATGCTTTTCCTGAATGATATACTTTCCTGACGATGTGCTAAGTAGCTTATCTTGCCTGACAAGACCCTCAGATCATGAGCCATTGATCACTTGCGAGTGAGCGCAAATATAGGGATATAAGCCTATAGGAATTGACCCTCCCACTTCTTTTGCTGGATAGGCAATTTGTGGTGTACTATATTCGATTTTGCTGGGTAAATGGCAAGTACCCGGCTTGGGGGCACTTTATATTATGAAAATTCCTCGGTTATTGTTTATTCCAGTACAGAGTTACTGATGATTGGTTTGGTTAACGTTTTGCGTGTCATGAGCTTAGCATCATCAACCGTATGTATGCACGTGTTGCCTCTACATATTGGGTGTTACCTTGATCACCCTGGTATTTGCATTTGTTGCTTATATCGTATGATTAAAACCTTGTGCTCAACTTTATTATTTAAACCTATGGATTACACTCAACCTTTGTGTTGACTTTCAAGCATGTGTTTCTCAGGTACTACTACTAATTAGTCTTGGAGCTTATTGACATGCGCGTGGTGGAGTGGCTTAGACGAAGGAGTCTTTCTGTCAAGGCAGCTTTATCATCTTTACTATCTTTATTTTCATATCATTCGTAAAACCTTGGTGTGTCTTAAATATTTTCCGCTGCTAAACTTTGTTTGATTTCCGCTGCAAACTCTATTTACTTTTTCCGCTGCTACTTTGACTTAAGAGTCCTTGTACTCTAAATGGTTTATAATTCGATTGATATGTTTTGCAACATTTATAAACGTCCCGTGTTGTGGTCGTTAGCTATAAATGTGTCTAGTTTCTATTTGCGTAGTGCCCCCAGCATGTCAGCTGCCGTATTTGAGTTGGGGGTGTTACACTTCCGTTGCTCAACTTTCTGCTCCTTTGATTAGGTCCTGTTAAGGACTTTCAGGTTAAGCTCATTTATTTGATATTTATTTAAAAAGTGTTAACTCTCAATTAATTGTTCCTCCTGTAAAGCATCTTCCAACTTTACCTCAAAATTCCAAAGCAAAAGAAGATTTAACTCATGATCTACGAACTTATTTTCTTTCAAGTATGATTAACTGATCTAAAATTATAACCATCGTATCATATGAGCTTTACTCAATCTCTATATTTCTAGAAATGCCATTACTTGGGTATCTCTCTTTCACAAGAAATCGTTTTTATCAAATATCCATGATATTCGATTGCATTGATCATTGGGTATCCACCTTGATTCCATCAAGACTCTAGACAGACAATTCTTCAAGTATTAATAACGCTATACATTTAGATTCTGGTAAAAATGTTTTAGTCATCTCACGACTATATTTCCTTTGATTCATCTATGTTAGATAGGTCTTCATAAAAAGATTATTGTTTCTTTCAACTTTCATCCCAAATGAATTTAATCAATTACCATGATTGTGTTTGAACATCTATCCTAAATAGATTACATTAAAATCTATCATATTGAGCTTTAAAGCTCATTTAACATTTTTTTTACTAAACTAGTTTTTAGAAAAAAATCCATAAAGTGTGATCATCATTTGATCATATAAGATAAATTGTTCACAGTTCACGAATACAAATACAATTCTTAAATTTACAAAATTTACTAAACAATTTTAAAAGTTTTAAGTCGTTTTCTAACAGTATCTTCTTCTTTATGCTTCTTAATTTCTTATGTCTATTGCATTATGACATGACGTATTAGAAAGATATTTTATTTGTGGCCCTTCTATCTAATAACGCGGATCAACTTAAATGGGTAGGGTCTATTAATTTGGACACGGGTGATATCTTCTTGGTCTAGCAATTAATATCAAGGCGGAGCTAGCAGGTTTAATGATCTTTATCTAACCGGCCTAAATTTATTTTTGATTAATCAAATACAAATACAAGTTCTATTTTATTAATTTAAAATAAAGTCGTGTCCTCTGACATAGAATTTGGCTTTGAGCTAATTTCTCAAATACCCCAAAAGTACAACTTCACTCATTCTATACGCCTAAAAAAATTCTCATTTCTCAAAATGCATCAGTGCGAAGGTCATTCCAGATAGGTGGAGGCGACTCTTATAAAATTACGACCATGTCAAAAACAAGTACATAAGTGGGACACGTGTCAAAATTTTGTAGGAGTCGCCCTTACCTACCCGGGATGACTTTCGCCCTGATGCATTTGAGAAATACTATAAAATTTTAAGGCATATAGGATGACCCCACTTGTACCTTGGAGAAATTGGTGAATTACCTTTTCTAGCTCTCCCTATCCCTGTTTAATAATAGGGAAAATTACAAAAATAGACCATCGCCGACTTGATAATTCACTATTTGGACCTTATTCAAAAATAGACTGGGTAACCCATCCATGCATCCGACAAGTGTTTCAAGTACATGCTAAGTGGCGGCTTATGGTTTGTGGTTGTACAAGTTGCTCGGTCGCCTGACCTATTTTTAAATAAAGTTAAAAATGGTCTCGATATCAATGGTGACTCATTATTTCGATGACTCATTTCTTCGGACAGAAGAAAATTATGGAAAAACTTACTCGAAATCTCATTTATCAGATTCCATTGTGGAAGACATAATTTTTTTTAAGAATTCGCCATGATATATCTGATCTATGCATAATATCATGAAAAATAGATACAAATTTTTGATTGCTACTTAATATCGGCAATAGGTCTGAAAAAGTATCTAAAAATAAAAAGTGATTAAACGATGTTGCAACCGATCTATTTTTGTAAATTTCCCTTAATAATACGTTAGATATCATCTTGAAGTATTAGTTTTACAATAGAGTCATGCAAGCTAAGTGTATGTATCGTATATGTACTTTTATCATTTTGGTAAATAAAGTAAAGAAAATTCTAGCACACGAACAACTTTATTGCTTATGAGTTATGATACATAAATTAAACACGTGCATACGTACACCATGCAAACAACTTCTTTGTGACTGCACACATCATTATTATTACATATTTTCTTTATTGATTAGCAGTCAGTAGTGCAGTACTGCAAAGAGTCCTTATTGTCCCACTAGTACCAGTAAGAGGTTCAATGTCTCCCATGTTAACCATGGCTGTAGCAAAATCAGATTCAAACAATGAAGGATTGTCGGCATACTCAGTTACAATGCTATCAGTTGAGTCTCCGTTAAAGAGTACTTGGTCTGATGTAAGAAGACCTCTACTAGCTTGTAGATTCAAGAAGTAGTTGTTGTCGAATGTATTTGGTGTCTGTAAATCAAGTGGCGCCAAGTTTTCATCACCATTAGGTGGAGTCTCTGGGCAGTTTATCCTAAGGTTGTCTCTAAAAGGAATATCTATGTTTGAGTTATTGGCGTATATCCTGTCCCTAAATCTTACACATCGTGCTTGCCCGATTGTATGAGAGCCTGCAAGACAACAATCATATCACAATTCAGATATTAGACAGTTGGCATGGGATCTTGTAAAAAGGTCAAACTTCTTTGGAAGTGTTTCAGTTAAACTGAAAAACACTTGCATCTTGTTTTAGTAAGACTAATGCAACTAATGTAGATCGGACACGGGTGTGCATTAGTTTGAGAAAGTTGTGCATGACTACAAAGCAACAACTTATTATCAAGACTAAATTTTATAGGAGGGATTGGAAAGATGTTCAATTTTATAGGAGGGATTGGAAAGATGTTCAATTTTACTAAATCAGATATTCACAACTTTATTTTTTCAAATAAAGAGCACGAACATCCAATTTTACTCAAACTGACGCACATTGGACATGGCTTTGCTTCATTTAAAAAAAAAGGTGCGTAAATGTTGTGCATCAGCTAAAAAAGATCATTCTTAGCTATCTTTCCTACGATATTTAGCGGATTTATTTGATCCTGCCCGATCTAAAGGCATTATGTAAAATCCTCTGATTTTAAGTATAAACTTACTTAAGTCATTCGTGCATTCTTATTTAACTTAAAGAAAAGAATCAAAATTTCATAAATATAAAGTGTAACATTGTTTTTGAAAGGAAAAAGTAAGCCCTAAACGTGGATATGGTGAAATATATTAAAAGCACGGATCTAACCTGATAAAGCAACCATGTCTCTTATGCTGAGGTTCTTTCGATCAAAGCTTTCAATGAGTTCATTAAGATTATTACTACCTCGTGGAAGATCAGTAATAGCTTCAGCCGCGTTTGAGTCTAGAGAGTCTCTTCTTCCTAGCCTTACTGCCCATGATGGACCGTCCACCTACATATCATTTTTGATGATTAATAATTCATATTTTAATCGGGCACAACCTCAGTTTCATTTTCAGTAAAGCAATTTTAGATTTAGTGAAAGTTCAGGTAATCAGCATATTATTTTGTTATTACCGCCTCCGAAGCATCACGAGCTGCAACAGCTAGTATATCTGCACATGAAACAACACCTGGACATACGCTCTCGACAGCAGCTTTAATATCATCTACGGCCTCGTAGCCCAACACACCATTATTCGCAGGTGACTGCCTCTCACTACCGGCACCGTCTAGCAAAATGGATGCATCACAACCCTGAAAAAATTAACCAGATTAAAGTTAAAGAGTTTTTTTTTTTTTTTATTTAAAAAATTCTTTTTTGCCCCCTTAACTCCAAATTGAAGCATTACGGGGTAAATATTACTCCCTCCGTTCTAAAATATAAGTCAATTTTGACTTTTTCAAAGTCTTTTTATTCTAACTTTGACTTAACTATTTTTTTCGTGTTATATAATATTTGATGCACAACCCAAACTCAAAGGAGGACCACAAGCTCGGGGCTCGACGAAAGAGAAATTAGTCTCGTCATTAAGAAAATGGGATTAGCTGTATAAATAAACTTGTGTTTTAAATGCATTTTCATTGATATACTTTTCATCAAGTATTATATAATACGAAAAAAAATAATTAAGGTCAAAATAGGAAAGAAAAGACTTTAAAAAATCAAAATTGGACTTATATTTTGGAACGGAGAGAGTATATGCATATTTATATGTGAAGGTCATGCTTGTACTATTTAAACATATCATGCAATGCAGTGACGGACCCAGGAAAAATGGATGTGGGGGGCAATTTTTTTTTTTTTTTTTTTTTTTTTTTTTTTTTTTTTTGATAATAACAACAAAATGTGGAAAAAAAAATAAGATCGTAATGGTAAATCGAATATTTTTACTTAGAGATGAATGATTTATAAGACTTTAGAGCGTTGAATGTTAAGTTTTAGTATGTGGGTGAGAGACAATTTGAGTTTTGGGTGGGGTCACTTTCGAAAAAAGGTCAAAATTTTAAAAAAATAACACTAAAATTTCAACTTTTTCGGCTAGCCATGGGGGCACCGGCCCCATTCTAACATTATAGATCTGTCCCTGATGTAATGTGTCCCATAGTCACAGGAAACGCTGGCTATGCCGCGTTCCTCGTTCCGGATCGTTCGTACCGAAACGCGGTACGATCGCGACCTAGATCGCTCGGGATCGCGACTTGGTTCGCTAGTTTCTGCGTTCCGCTTTTGGTGTTATGATTTTGTACCTTAAATCAATTTCTGGTGTTGTCATTTTCGTGGGTATGGTGTTTTCCGATGGAGACTGTTTTGAAGGAAAGAAAAGGGTGAAGAAAGATGATGAAGGAGGAAAAAGCGGCTGAAAGATTATGAAGGAGATGTACTTGTTATGTAGTATTACCCTAAAAGGCCTTACTACATTTTGTTCTTTGGCCCAATTAATAACTTATACATATGGGCCAACTTAAATTATTTAAATTGAACCAACAATATTGTTTTCATGCTAATTGGGCTTTAATCAAATATATACTTAAACAATGTAAATGTTTCAACATTTGTATAAAGAGCATTGATTGGGATGCCTAACTCATATGCCTAATAATATGCCTAAACATATGTGTCATCATCTTATTGGGGACAGCAAGGGGACCCACTTCTACACAAACCAATAATTTATTGCCACGTCAATTAGGCACACAATTAGGCACATTTTTTAGGCTTCCAAATCATTTTCCTTGTATAAAAATATGTAATTAAAAATATTAAATATAATAATAAATCTTTTAAAATTTATAAATATGTATATAAAATATAGAAATACCTATTAAAACTTATATACGTATTAGTATAATATGGTACACCGTACACTGTACCAAATTAGGTACACCGTACCAAATTATATGGTACATCGAACCGAAGTGAACCGGAGCGTACCGAAATGAGCCTACCCCTCTTCATACCAAATTTTAGGGACCTAGCGAACCGCGTTCCCGTTTCTCGTTTCCGTACCGGAGCGTTCCGCGTTCCGTGTGACTATGATGTGTCCATTAACTTATACTCACTTAATCATGTCGTTGTACCAAATGTTATAATATCTTTCTTAGCATATGGCCTATAACGTTACTGGTTGAATTTATGTAAGTATCTGCACAGTTTAGCCGTTTAGAAAGTAATTGCATGTATCTTTGATAATATGTTTTTTGTATGTAGTCATGTAGACAATAGGGATGAATGAGCTGAGTATATAAAAAGTGAAAGCATGCATTATTAAAAGCAACCTGAACGAAACAGTCGTGAAAATGAAGACGGATGAGAAGGGCTGCCGTGCGAGGGTTACTTAAAACCGCAGATCTAACAGAGTCTCTAATCGTCGTAAGTGCAGTAGGGCATGTGTCATCATAAAAAGTGGTAGACAATTGAGCTTTGCATGGCATGTAGTTCATTGATACAAGTAACACAACAATGGGAACCAAAATAGTTCCAAGAGACTTAGGATAAGCCATGTGATCAAATAGCTAGTATATAACTTTACTTAGTCACTTGTTTTTGATAACTAAGTAGCTAAGTTCGAGTAGAAATTGTAACACATAGATATGCTATTTATACTACTAGAACACAAAAAAACAACATGCAAGTTGATATGTTAGTTGTTGAATAAGTCTTATGTGCATTTTGATCAGTAATAGTGCACGGCGTGATTAGGTATCGATATCTATTCACGATCGACCTGTGGATGACATGGTACAAGAAGAAAAGTATTAGCTCGTGGCAAGAATAATCAACACATTAATTACAAATTTTGAATAATTTCATTTGTTTACATTAATTATATAGGTTTTGGTCTATGCCAACTATTTCATACAAATAATCCATAATATTTATAAATAAAAATGGTCTTTACGACCATACATTTGTGTACTATTATATATATACAATATACATATGTCAATATCATTACAAGTGGGAGTTGGCTGCCATTATTGAAAATAAGCTAGGGCCTAAGTGTGTTTCTTGTGACTAGTCTGATACTTAATAATTTGGCCCATTAAAATTGAAGGATGTCTATGTTTTGCTCATTTCTTTTTATGCATTTTGATCGTGATTTCTAGCTATAAAGTCGTATAAATAATTATAGAGTACTGATCAATTACATGTAATATTGAATTATTTGAGAACTGACGTGACTTGTACACGTTACAATTTATTTCGCATACTACCACTACAAAACACAAGTTAAATTTTCCACATTTTAAAAGCCAATTTGCCACGGTTAAAAATGTGTCAAATTTTAAATTCCACACTTGCAAATGTGTAGCAATAATGGGTGTAACAAATTTTGCTACACATATAAGTGTGAAGATACTCTTTGAATGTCCACACTTAAAAGTGTGGCAAACACTCTTTAAATGCCACACTTAAAAGTGTGGCAAATTTGCAAAAAGATGCTTACAATTAAAAGTGTAGCAACATTGTTAAATATTCACACCTAAAAGTGTGGATATATTTTCTACAAATACGGATATATAGAAAACCTGCTGCAATGTAGAAATTATATACATATAGAAAACCTGATGCAATTATAAAACCTGATGCAACATTTACATACAAATATTGATATATTTCCAGTAATTAGTCAAATGCTACATACACATTTAGCATGTTTTCCAATATTGTACAAGTAAAAACCAATTAACATCAATCATTTATCGCTTTCTACCCTTGAGACGACGATTGTACAGCCTCATGATTCTGAACTCTAGAAAAAGAAGGTATTTGCATATCAGATTGCCACAAACTTTGCCACATTTTCCCCAAAGGCTCCTGAATGTTATGCTCTTGTTGCTGCTCCGGAATCTGTGATCATTCAAGTGACATCAGAAATATGAATATCACAAACAACATACAAAGCCATTGCTAAGCAGATATTTGTAAACCTGAAAACGTATTTCTCATTTTGAATCAAACTGAACCTGTTGTACTTAAAGTGGCTACGCTAATGGAAATATATTGTAATTCCTTATGTCCAAGGACACAACATTCTGTATATAATGGCATCCCCAATATCAGGAACTAAGTTGCCAACGGTTAACGCTAGCAGGCATTTTCACTACTTGTCTCATCACCTTAAATATGCAATGTATGTAACTCAGAGGTAGTCTAAAACAGATTGTTTCTTGAAGCATATCTAAATGTTGATCTTGAGAGGAGTACCAACAATTCTTGTCGTCCCATACTAACCAAAGAGGATTCACATTATTACTTTTCACTCTCTTAACACATGCTTATGAAAGGAAAAAGAAGAAGACATATACTCTAGCATGTGATTTTAAAAAATGTAGTTTCAATCATTATGTTTATCTTCCTTCATCTTGCTCTCGTTAATCTTATTTCCTTTTCTGTCTTCTAACTGTGTGTCATTGACTCATTGTTTTAAAGGAGGAAAGATGCTGTCCAACTCCAGCTGGAAAGGTGAGCTTTACGTATTTTCTAATTATGAAATTTTTTGTTATTTAGTATATCATCGACCAAAGATGTTTGTAACACCTAAAATGCTAAATTATTTGGTAGTAATAATTCATTTGGTAACTTTGTACTTATCCAGCTAATTTGGGATGTTGTTTTCTCCGTGCCTAACTTCTTAAAACGTTATTTCTGCTTAATCTGAATAATAAGTTTCATGTTGTCCCTGCTCCAAAATGAGATGCGTTTTCAGGTTTACAAATATCTGATTTTCGTCTGAAAACACACTTTTGGAGCTGAAGTAATAAGCTAATAAGCACTTAAAAATATGCAATCCTAAACACCAAGCACATAGCTTTTTTCATCCAAGCACTCCAAACTGCTTATCAATACTTAGGTGAAGTTGGAGGCAAGAGTTGGGTTCAGCTCTACTGTTGGGAAAGGACTCATTGAAGAAGCGAAAAACATATTGTCTAAGTATCTTGTAATTGCTAGCAAATGTAACGAAACAAAGCGGTAATAATACTGCTTCTCTATGATACAAGTCAATGAAATCATTAGGACATGCATGGATTTTCTTGTATCCAAGCCCCAAGTCATTAGTTAATTTTTTGGTTTGGTGGACAGATGATGGTAATGATGTGATGTGAGGAAATGCATCTCGTAAAAGCTCTAGCAACATACCAAAAGTCTTGTTGGATATGCCACCGATACACTTAATGTGGTATAAGCGTAAAGTGAAAGACAAACTAGAAAACTTGAAGCCGGGATACAATTCTTTGTCACACTTTTCTAGCAACTTTTTATAAGGAATATCCTCGACATCTTGATCACTTGTTTCGGCAGATTCATCTACTTCTTCATCAAGCTCTACTTCCTCCGTGTTTTCATGATTCGATGGGAAAGAACTTAAACCAAAGGCATCTCGAACCAAGCCTACCATGTCGTCTTCAACAAACGAAGTTTCATTAACACTAGTAGACGGAGATGCTGGGGGAGTAGGAAGCTCCCCATGAATAGTCCATGTTGTGTACCCCGGTAAAAAACCATAACGCAATAAGTGGTCATGAACCTCATCTACCTCCAATAATTCATCATTACAACATCTAAGGCATGGACATATAATTGATCCTCTTATATCTCTAGCACGAGCGAAATTAATAAAAGACTGGACTCCTTTTCTAAAAGTAATGCTTTTTATGTGTGCGTTGATCCAACTTTTGTCCATTATATTGATTTACCTAAACAAGTAATAACTGCTTATAACATACCATAAAGTTAATATACAATACAAATGCTTTGCAAAACTTAAAGATCTAATGAAACGCCTAGTCCTTGTCGAACTAAGAATACTACGAAAATATGATAAGACAATAATATATAATCTCGAGATTAAAGGTTCATTAAATAGTGATATCATTGAACAAATGAAAAGGGAAATACTAACTCAAAGGTATGATAAGACAATAATATATCTTTCACTTTGTGACGAAAGAGGACAGTAATTGGCAATTGTGTGTAGATTACATAGCTCTAAACAAAAGCTCTTATAACTTTTCAAAGATTAGGTTTGGTTAATTAATTTTCAGTGACATCCTAGCATGCAGCAAGTATTATCTACACTTATTTTACACAATTTAATTACTTTGATAAAAATTTGTCATTTGCAGTATTTTTGTTTGGTCTAGTAACAGCTAACAAGGTTCAAGTCTAATTTTACACATACGCTATTTGTTCTTGTTTCAGCTCACCTTCTATCAAATTTAATTACTTTGATAAAAATTTAAGTTAAGTTATTAGTAAATCTAGGCATGGCAATTGGAGCAAATGTTAAAATAAGTGTAGAAATAAGTGTAGATAATACTTGTTTCAGCTCACCTTCTAATCTTAAACAAAAATTATAATCCCAGTATAATGTAATAGAATTGAAAGGACTAATGTGTCCAACGAAGCATTTAAACAAGTAAAAAGACAGGAAAAGAGTGGTTTGTATGTGAACTAATAAAGAAATTGATAGCTTAAGGGGTGTTTGGCATTGTCTTCTGAAACCTATTGCAGCTAATCAAAAGTCTTAATAGCCTTTACTGTGTAGACCTCAATGTGGTAAGGTGGCACTGACACACATCCTAAACATGCTACACAAACAAATCGTCTACAACAACAAGCTCTCATGTTGCTCGATTACAAAAAAAAGGAACACAATTATTATACTCGAGTCATTTTCACTATAACTTTTTTGTTCCTTTACTCTTAAACATCCTAACACTAGCTAAAAAATCTGAGTTATAACTATTAAAGCTGATTCTATAAAAAAAATATTTCATCAATAATTGCACAAATGAACGATTTCATGATTTGCTAACGATTAACAAGTACTTGTACATATCACCTGGACTCATTCACAAACAACACTTCTACCACAATCAACTAACAAATACTTGTACAATAGCAGACAACAATTTGATAACAATTAACTAACATATAACAAATACTTCTTCCATTTTGTAGCTGATTCACAAGTGCCTATTCAATGGAACACAATACAACTAAGATACAATCGCTAACTAGCTATACATTCCTACAAGTTAGTTAATTGTACATATCCATTCCGCCTAATTTGCACACAATCCTAATATAACAATTAATCAGCTAACAAAATAAACAACTAAACAGCCTAGTAATAATTAATCAGCCTAGTAATAATTAATCAGCTAGCAACATAATCCTAATATAACAATTAATCAGCTAGCAATAAGTCACTTGAATGACCTGATGATCGGAACAGTAAAACCACGGCGATTACAGATCCACGGTGACAATTACGAAACCACGGCGATTACAGATCCACGGCGACAATTACGAAACCACGGCGATTACAGATCCACGGTGACAATTACGAAACCACGGCGATTACAGATCCACGGCGACAATTACGAAACCACGGCGATTACAGATCCACGGCGATTACGGCGATTACAGCAACGGATAAAAGTAATGGATAGAAGCGGATAGTGAATAAGCGGATAGTGATAAAGCAATGGATAAAGTGAGGTAAAAGTAATCGCTGCTAATTATTAACAGCAATGGATAAAGCGGATAAAGCAATGGTTATGGAACAGTATTGAAAGTCATGATTTCGTGGATAAAGTGTATAAATGAATAAGTGTATATTTATTTTCTATATAAATGAATCGCTGCTTTTTGATACTAGTATATATATATATATATATATATATATATATATATATATATATATATATATATATATATATTTTTTTTTTTTTTCTTTTTTTTTTTTTGTATAAGGGAAATAAGTGTAGCGGATAGTAATGATTTTGTGGTTTTTTTATAAGTGTAGTTTTTGTTTCCACACTTATAAATGTGGCTTTTTTATTTAGTTATTTTTATATTTACAAGTGTAGCATTTTTTAAGTATTTTCCTACAATTATAAGTGTGGCCTTTTAAGAATTTGTTTTACTTCAATTATAAGTGTAGCATTATTATAATTGTCCACACTTATATAAGTGGAGTATTTTTTAAAATATTTGTTACATCTATAAATGTAGCAAAATTATGATTTCATGTAAAAAAAACTCCACGGTTGACTATACCGTGGCAAAATAAGTGTGGAGAGTAGCGCTTTTTTTTGTAGTGTACGATGCTACGGATATTTGTACATGTGAAATAATTGTATGACGTATAAATCATACGGAGTATTTTTTTTTTCTACGTATATTTGTATTAACGAATGAAAATAGATGTGTACAAAAATTTCGCTGCACGGAAAGAATAAAAGTAACGGACCGTGCCCATATTATTGTTTTAAGTACTAGTTATAATGCTCGTGCACGCGCGGGTTTTTTTTTTAAAATTTTTTGAAATAATTATTTAAAATTTTTAATTATATTGTTAATTGCATCTTGTCTATATTTTTTGTATTTATCTTCTACTTGTGTTGTGGATAAATATAAAATAAATAATCTTTTTTTTTAAATATCTTATCTATATTTTTTGTATTTATCTTCTACTTGTGATGGATAAATATAAAATATTACCTAATAAAAAAATAATATTTTTTTTTAATAAAATTATTACTAAATCAGGTATAAATTGATTTCTTTTAAATGTAAAATTCTCAATAGAAGTTTTATTTTATTATATAAAAGATATGTTACTCATATATTTCCACTCAAATACGAAAAGATGGTAACTTTTCTATCATCCTACATATATATAAGAAAAAATTCGACGGCTCATAAGTCATAGATGCAATAAATGTAAAGGGATAGTTTTCGGGAAATTCCTTTTCTCTACTTCAACTTAGATGGACCACTTAATAAGTGTGTGTTTATATCTCTGTTCTTTTCTTTTCGAGATATCAAAACTACATAATTCTCACTTAAGATTTCAAGAACCATGTAACGGTTTGTGCAAATAATTAGTTGCGAAGATGAAAAACATCCTGGAAGCAAAGATGGTGTATTTGATGGATATTTTGTCATATATTAAATATCGGTAGAAATGGAATGTAGTTGATTTTTTGTGTGGTTCGAAGGAGAAATATTGTTAACGTTTATAGTTCAAGTTGTGAAGATGAACAATATAAAAAATTTAGTATGCTGTTGAAGATTAATTCTTTGTTATTTTATTTTTGAAAAGCAGTAATAGCTAAAAGAAACCATGAACCAGAATAGAAGAGCTTGCCCCACCTAAAAGGACGGGATCATAATGAGATTTGCATCTCAAAAAGGGGGATATGGCGAAATATTGAAGATTGTAAACTAAAGACATGTTTTGGAAGCAAAGTAAAAAGGTTGAAAGGGTGTTAATTTAGTAATAGTAAATTAGCTCGACTTTCACAAAACAGAAAAAAAAGTATTTAAAAAAAGTAAAATAAAATAAATTTATATTTGTTATCCAACTATTCATTACATTATATATTTTCATATGTGCTTTATGTTTTCGGGCTTCCGACTTGGTTTTCAAAATTTATATTAATGTTTCGGTGATAGTAAATCCCCGAGTGTTACTAACTTACTATGATCACTATTAGTAGAAAGAAATTTTAAAAGTGCCACGTTACTTCATTTGACTGGTTATGGATTACTTTCTTTAAGTTTATGTGAGATATGAGTAACTTTCATGTTTATATGTTTATATAATGTATTTACTAGTAGGGTATCCGTGTAATGCATCAGCGGATATCATATGACTAAATTTTCTAGCAAACAAATGTTGTTTATTTATACGTTTGTTCTAACAATAACTTTACGAAAAAATTATATGGTATTGGTGTTTCAAATGTTGATTTGAATTCTCTTGCTTCAACAATTGGTTGTCTTGCTGCCTCATTCCCTTGCACTTACTTGGGGCTTCAAATTGGTACTAAAATGTCAAGATGCCTTAATTGGAATCCTCTCATTGATAGATTCCATAAACGACTTTCCAAGTGGAAGTCAAAAACCCTCTCTTTTGGTGGTCGTCTCACTTTAATAAAATCCGTTCTTGGAAGTTTGGGCGTCTACTACCTTTCTACCTTTAAGGCCCCTAAAACGGTTGTTAGTAAACTTGAAGGTATTAGGCGTCAATTCTTTTGGGGTGGATCTTTGGAGAATGACAAAATCTCATGTATTGCTTGGGACAAAGTAATTGCTTCTCGTGATAATTGTGTGCGTGGAATTGGTAGTTTAAGAACGTGTAATCAAGCCATGCTAGCAAAATGGTGGTGAAGATTCCTAAGTGAGAACCAAGCATTATGGTGGAAAGTAATTAGATCCATTCATGGACCAACAGGTGGTCTCCATGACAACTCATCTCTCAAATCCAACTCTGGGCCATGGTATCACATTATGAAGCTTAAAGACGATCTTGGTAAAGTTGGGATTAACTTACCAAGTACCAAGTCTCTTTAAGAGGAAACTTGGGAATGGTCAAACAACTAGCTTTGGCATGACAATTGGTTAGGTGGCTTGCCTTTATGCGAATCATTTCCCCGTTTATATCGCTTAGACTCAAACCCGAATTGCTTAGTAGCCGAGAGAAGTCCTACTATTCGCTATAACCCTCTAAACACACCTAATGTTGTTGTTTTGAATGATGTTAATTCTACTGCCCGTATTCAGTTTACAAGGCATTCTGCCTTTTTATTGGGGTCTAGGTTAGTGGGTCGTGATCTCCTCCTAGTCTCTCTTTTCATTGGGCTTGGCGAAGGAAATTAAGGACAACTCCTGAACATGATGAACTTAATAACTTGGTTAGTCTCATCTCTCAATTGTCCTTGTCTGAAGATGATGACCATTGGGAATGTACGTTAGATGCTTCAAGGAAATTCTCAGTCAAATGATTAAGGATTTATATTGATTCCCATTCTCAAACCTTGCCACCACAGTCGACTAGATGGAACAATGCCATACCCTCTAAGATCAACATAAATATTTAGCGGGTCATGAATAGAAGAATTCCTACTAGACATAATCTGGTCCGAAGAGGCATTGATTTAGACTCCATTAGATGCCCTTTGTGTGATGAAGATATTGAAACGGAAGATCCCGTGTTCGTATCATGCAAGATTGCTATAGAAATTTGGAAGGATGTGCTTAAATGGTGGCGAATTACAAATGTATCCATGAATAGCCTTGATGATGCAATATTTTTGGCGGATAATGCCCCGGTGGCAGCCAAGCACTCAAGGTTCCTTGACGTGGTGGCTTAAACTACAATATGGTGCTTATGGAATTTTAGGAACAAGACGGCTTTCTCCATTATACGGCCTACTAAAGATCTTCTCTTTAATGATATAAAGCTATGTTCTTTTAATTAGATTTATAGTAGATGTAGAAAATCATCGTTAAATTGGATAGAGTGGTTTAACCACCCTTGTAACGCTCTATCCCTCATTTTGTGACAATTCTAGCCCCTTGCTAGTTTCTAATCTAATCGTCGTTCGAAAAAAAAAACTTTACGAAAAAATTATATTTTTTAATTAAAATAACTATAAACCATAACAATTAAAACTATTCATATCCAAATGAACAAAAGGTCCAAATGATAAAAAGAAATATAAATACGATCTTTGAAACACAAGTTAAAATAGACGTCATTACCAAATGAAATGTAATTTGGCATAAACACAAATATGCGATATGCATCATTAGCTGCAACGTCTTTACCTTGAAATAAATATCTTTAATACCAAATGTATTCACAATTAATTGGCCATAAAGACAAAGCAAACGATTACGAGAACAAAACAAACAAAAAAAATAAAGTATAAGAAAATGACAATATTTATTTCTTGAAGAAACTTTTATATATGGAGACGTTGAAGGTATTCAACTCCTAACATCTCTAGGTTAAACTCTCCAATCATCGAAGGAGGTGATGCAGATATACAAAGACGTCCAATGTATGATGCTTCATCCATATCCGGGATTCTGAGTTAAACTCGATTACCGTCAAATGTGTTGACTCAAAATAATTATCTGAAAAGTACATAAAACACATTAGTCCACCATAGCATGGTTGTGACAACTAGTAAAATTAGGAATTTTGTGAAAAACAACAAGCTAAAGTCTAAACTTGAAAATATTAATCTGCTAAGCTTATGAGGAAAATTATTCGGTTGAGAAGGATTAATGCATGCTAATATGGCGATTAGGTGAATTAATTTAGCTCGTATGTTACATCTTAGGCACTACGAGACTTCAGCACTAGAAATCATAATAAAACGCAAAATAAACAATTAACGACTACGTTTCTTTTAACAAACGCATTTCTAATTCAAACATTTGGAATCTATGATTTACGAATGATGAAATAACTTGAATAAACCCTAGAATGGTGGTGACACGTTTTATTTAGCCTCAATTGAGTTTCGTCAAAAATTAAGGAGAAAACGTTAAGTTTTATTTTAAAAACGTATTTGTTATCAAATTTTACAGAAAAACATTTCTAAAACGGATGGTGATATTTAAAAACCTTTTCGGTGACGTCTAATATTATTATGGATATAAATCGAGTAATTTTTGGAGAGTTTACTAAAAATAACGTCACTAGTCCTTAAACTGACCCCTCACCTGAAAATAATAATCAAACAAGGACCTAGTTGCTACTTTTACAAACCTAAACTAACCTAATACCCTAACCCTAAACCTTATCACATTTCTATCATCACTTTCATCTCTCCCTCTCTTCTACACCACCGGCTGCCGCCATCCACCACCATTACACCGCCGCTGACTACTCCCAAACCAACCTCACAGGTCAAACAGTAAGGGAGAGGAGTGATCAATTTATGATCCGATGTAAACACAGTGTTTTCCCGGGTCGTTATGTCCCGACGAGATTGAAATTGTGTTTTGGGAAACGTTTGAGAGATAATGATTTGGGAAAGTAACAAATAATGATTTGGATTTGATTACACTACTGGAATTGATTTGGATTAACAGTATTAACAATTACAAGGAAACAGATATATAGAAACGTAAACTGAATTAAAAACAGATACGATTACGTACGAAGAAAAAGGTGAGTTTTAAGCAAAATTAAACTAGAGGGGGGTGCAAATGACTTTTTTACAAACTTAATATTAAAAGAAAATTTTAATAAAAAGAAATTTATTTTTTTGATTACTTTATTATTTAATATTAATTAAAAACTATTTAATAATTAATTAAAACTAATTTAAATTAAGGAAAATACTAAAGTAACTTAGAAAAATATGAAATTTTTTATAAAACTACTTAACCATTACAGGAATCCTAAAAAAATTATAAAAAGTTTATAAAAATTATATTTAAGCTATTTTACTAATTATTTACTTATTTATTAATTAAGTATATTTTATCTAGTTTAATTATGAAAAATACTAAATGAACAGTAAAATTTATGAAGTTTTTTCTTAAAATACTTTATTAATTATAAAAGATAGGAAAAATATAAGAAGGTAGTTTTGCTTATAAATAAGCAGAAAGAAAATTAATTTTTTTGCTTTTTTAATTAAAACTAATTAAACTTAAATTAATTATAATAAATACTAAATAAACTAAAAAAATTATGAAATTTTTTTTAAAACTAAATTAATATATTAGAAACTTAGGAAACATATAAAATTGTAAATTGCTTTTTGAAAAAGCTGAAAAATAAGCCGAATGGCTTAAATAGAAGCTATTACTTCTTTTATATTTTTTATTTTTCTTATTTTTCTTTTAAAAAACTAATTAAAAACTGAAAATGAGAAACTTTTGTGAAAACAATTATTTTAAAGCTTAAAAATAAGCTCTGTGCAAGCTTATTAGCTTGATAGAAGTCCTAACAAGCTAAAAAGTGAATTTTTGGTTCAATAAGCTACAAATGACTAAATAAGCTATAATTAACTAAGAAGTACACAAATAAGCTGAAATGAACAATAAGCACAAGGAAATAAGCTGATAAGCAGGAAATAAGCAATTCCAAAACATACAAGCCAAAACAGGCCAAAATGGCCAAAGTTTAGCCCTATGTGGGGCCCACAGAAGTGACCAAGGGTCCATACTCAAGGTTGATAGTGGCCTGGTAAACTTTCCAAACAGCTAATAAGCAGACCCTAGGGTCTACTAATAAGCCAAGTAGAAGCTTATGAAGTTGGGTAATTTGGACTGGGTGCACAGGGTCTTGGTGGTGATCAGGGTGTCTAGCAGGGGACAATAAGCTAGGGGCAAGGCTTCTAAAGGCCAAAATAAGCACTAGTGTGAATAGATGGCTTATTGGGTTTACCAAAAAGCCAAAAATTACAAGGTTGGGCTAGCTAATAAGTTAGTTATGAGCTGTTGAAACAAGCTCACTACACTGAGTCACTCAGTGTACTGAGTGTGGTCAGGTAACTTTCAAGGGTAAAATAAGCCAAGGTCAAGAAACCTGAGATCCAAAATAAGCCAAGAACTAAAAAGCTAGACTGATAAGCTTTCCAAAAAATCAAATTTCAAGTCCTAATGTCTACTAATAAGCTCAGGAGGAGCTATTGAAAACTGGGTAAAAAACTTAAGTGCCCTGGTGCAGGGGAGGTTTCTTCCCTTTAGGTCAAAACAAGGGCCTGAATAAGCTCTAAGAAAAAATCACAAAAACAATCTAAAATATAGATTATTAAGTTCAGCTATCAATCTTTGATTTCTAAAAAGCTCAAGGCCTGATTTTGAAAATTGAATCCATGAAAATTCTTACAAAAAATGGTTTTCTGAAAGACATACACTTTTGACTTTTTTAATTATGGACTTAAGTTGACTATTTTGAACTTCTAATGATCTGAGATTATTAACTAAGTTATTCTAAGCTATAAGCAATCTAAACAAGTTCTAACCCCAAATGATGATTATGCTACTCTAATTCCTTAACAGTTAAACACTAAGGTGGTTTAAAGATAAATTTTGACTTTTTTCTTGCAACCTACCTTTAAGATGTCTTGACTACTCTAATTTGACACTAAGAATGAGGTCTAAGCATGTTTTAGTCACTGAGATCCACAAGTGCTCAGATAATCAAGCAAATCCAAACAGTCCTTTGAATTGGTGGTTTTTATGAAATCTTTTGAGACTTTAGGCTAAAGCTTTAACTATGGACTGAAATCTTTCTAATAAGCAATATTAAAACAGAATAAGCAAAAATAGACAACAAATAAGCATTATTACCTGCTAACACAGATTAAGCAATTTTACACTAAAAATCCAAGTTTATGAAAACAAAGAACTTTCACATTAACCTAGCTTTTACTAGGGCCTCTTTTACTGCAACAAGCTCCAGCTTATTCAGGGAATAAGCTGGTAAAGTCCATCTAGTTAATCCAAAACAACCGCTTCCAAAGCTTTCCAAAATCTAATGCAAAGGTTATTTTTTGGTGATCATGTGATCCTGTCCTACCTTTATTCTGTTTCCTTTTTATGTTTTAAATTCCTAGGTGAGCTTAAGTGGGCTTGTAAAGAGCTTATAGCTATTAAACAACTTTGCAAAATAAAACTTGAAATTCTTAATGAAACTGAAAATAGAATACAAGGTTTAAAATTGAAATGCTTATATTAATTTAGAAAATAGATTACAATGTAAAACTAATTGGCTATCTTAAACTACATACAACTACTTGCCTCAAAGGGCTTACAATGGACCTATTTATACTAAAACGCAAAGTAAGACTTCTCTCTCTCCTTGTGCTTCTTCTGAGTGTATAAGCAGTCCCAATGAGTTCCTTGTGCTTTCTTGAGTGAATCCCAACCATTGGATTAAAGTCAGAATGATCACAACCCTTTATACAATTTTGGCGCCAACATGGTCAAATCAATTTGCCATGTTGCTTGCAATTGGAGGGGGTGGCATTTAATGCTGAGGGGATGGTAGGTGGATAGTGGTTTTGGGCGATGGATGTGATGGTGATGGTAGGGGGAGGTGGATTTGGCATGGTTGCAGGTTGCAAGTGGGAACGAAGGGGGGAAGGGAGGTGGTCAAACAGGTTTGACCTGCCCTTTTTATTAATAAAAGGATTTGGGCTGGGAAGGGTATTGGGCTTGTGTGGTGGATTAGGGTTGAGGGTTTGGATCAGGCTGTGTTTGCTTGGATTTGGACTTAGGAATAATAATACAAAAGGGTCCGTTTGGTTAATATTGCAACAAGGACCAACTTTGTAATTTTCTGAAAATGTAGGGACTGAAAGTTGAACTTTTCCAAAGTTGTCACAAGGGTTTTTCTTGCCATGTTTGAATAATACAAGGACTATATTTGATATTTTTCATATTAAAAATTCCCAGGGACCAATTATGTCAAATCTGAAACTTCAGGGACTAAACTTGACAATTTGTGAATTCCCAAGGACTTTTGTTGACTTTTTATCCAAATCCAATGCTCAGGGGTCATTTCTGTCAAATTCCAAACTTGAGGGACCATTTATGCCAATTTTGCAAACTTTTGCTCCAAGGACTGTTTTTAGCATTTTGTGATTCCACAAGGTGTGTTTTGACAATCTGAGCTCAAAAGTGGTAATTTGCTTCCCCGGCATTGGCTTTTGACATGTTTTCCAAACTCGTGCTCGTTTTTGTCCCTTTTGGCCTTATTTTTGCCAATTTCTGAAATATCCGTTCCTACACGATCACAAACACAAAAACACAATATCTTTGGCAATTATGGTTAGTTAGTGTCTGTTTTGGTCTTAATATGGACAGAAAAAGGTGTGTGAATAAGCACACACCAGCCGCCCTTACCACTACACCGCCACCACCATAACACCCCACTCAATTTCCTCTTCACCCTCATATGCATCACGCGCCTAAAAAACGTCGCCATCATCTCATTTTCATCATCACCGCCGTCACTACACACTACCACCACATCTATTTTAACTCTAAACTAGTAGATCTATTTAAGAAAGGTAAGAAAACGTGTTTCACGCGTTGTTTGACTCGGTCACGAGTCAAACTCGCGATTATTATCAATATTTTTGGTATAAATAAAACGGGTTTATATGTTTTGGTAAATAAAAACGAAATAAACAAGGTTTGGTATCACTAGTGTGTCATTTGTGTGTCGAGTTGAATTCCACCGTGAGTTTAGCTCACAGTATTCTTGTTATCTTGATGTTGTTGTTCTTGTTTTATGTTGGTTCGAGCCACACCGTGAGACTAACTCACGGTATTCTTGAGCTGTGACTTTTATTTTTGTTTTTTTTAGAATTCATGGTATCCTTGTACTCTTGTTGATGTTGTGGTTGTGTTTGAATTGAAGATAGTATTTGTCTTGGTGCCAATTTGGTTTTTAGCCATGAACTAGGATTTGAATGGTGGACTTTGTTTTTGGTTGTGATATTATTGTTGGTGTTGTGGCTGGGATTGTTGAGGTTATTTTTGTTATTTGATGTTGTTATTATTGGATGGTGGTCGAGAAAGAAAGAGAGTAGAGACATAGAGTCTCGGCCAAGTTTGGTTAACTTGATTTTGACGAAGTTGTTATAGTTATTGTGACGATATTAGTAGAATGGGGATTAGGATTAGACGTGAGCTGTAGATGGTCATGAGTGATTGAAGTTTGAATTGCGGACATTGGTTTTGACTTGTGATTGACCTTGGACACACACCTTGTGTCAAATAGATACCTTGATATTATACCTCGTAGCACCCGGAATTTACCACAAGATACTTAGAAGATGTGTTTGTATGATTTGTATGAAGTGTATAAAAGTAAAACATAATGATTGTATCTTTGTCTGCTTGAGCTCATCTTCTAAAGTTTGAACCTTTTCCTCCAATTTGGTACATCTGTCCATCAATTCATGTATGTTTCCACTGTCCTCAGCACTTCCAGCTGTGTTACCTGCTGAGAGAGGTGCATCATGGGACATTGGCCCAGTTTCTTCCCTAGTTGGACTAGGAAGTACTCCTAAACCACCACTGCTTATACCTACACCAAAAGGTGAAGACACATGTAGTGTTGTGATGTGAGGAGTTGGCTGTTTTTGCCTCCTCACATATGTGTGAGTAACTGGTGGAGTATAAGATGTAGATGGAACAGTAAGTGTAGGTGTGTGTTGGGGTGCAACTGGGATTGCTACACCTTCACCCCTTACTTGTGCAATGACAACAAGCATTTGAGGAAAAAGAGCATGAACTACCCCATTGTATCCTTCACTTTCCTTATTCATGTTTTGAAAAACTTTTGGTTTAAGGCAAGGAGTTTTGTATATCCTGTTATGAGGTAGCAACTCATATTCATTTAAAACCATTTGAATGAACCTTGGGTACATCAGAAATTTGTAGTTACTTGTTACATTGCTAACCATATTATTGAATAAAAACATTGAAAAATTAAAAGTCCTGTTTGTAGCCAAACACACCAAAGGATAAGCCATTGTTGTGCTGAATTGTTCATAAGATGTTTTCTTAGGACTTAAGAAATGTAACAAAGTATGTGTAGGATCTACAGTTGATAGATCTTGAGCCAATAGATCGTTAGCCTACTAATGTAATCACTAGTAAAACTAAATAGACAATCTCTGTGAGCTTATATTTATTGCGGAATATAAATACAAACGATATGCTAAACACTTTGATCCTCTATGGATCGTTATTATTGACTAACAATTGTTTTGATACACGTACATAATACAATAACCTTGGGTTCCTTTTATACTAGTAGAAACCCTAATCTCTTCTACAAGAAACGTATAATCATAAAACTCTAGAAGATATTCTACATATCTTATCTATAAATAACTAAACTCTATCTACGGATTAACTATATCCGCAGTATGTCTATCATCAGCAGGAACCAGTCCCTGTCAGCAGTATCCATCAGCAGTATCTAAATGCTGACTTCAATAATTCCTTACAGTATGTATGAAAAATCTCCATTGTGGGGAGAAACATCCATTTTTAAGAGTTAGTTTTCCATTGGATGTATCATACCCAATATCAAAGATGTTTTTGGGAATTTCTGAATTAGGTAATGTACTGATACCATTTAGATCTTCTAATTGAAGTAGCCTTCTCAAAGATGATTCAGTAACATTAACAGTTACCCCATCCAATGTTGCACTTAAAGCATCAACATGGGAATTTGTGTTTCCATCTTCAATAGTTGTGACAGTTACAGTCTGCCAAAACCTTTTAATTTGAGAAACATAGATTGTGGGGTTTAATGTTAAAGCATACCTTATGTGAGTAGCATTGAGGAAATCCACAATCTCATGAAAAATAGGTCCATCATTGACCTCTGTTTTCTCCAAGTAAGCAACCTGGTTGTGTTCATTGACAAAAGCAAGAGAAGCCATGTAATTGAGTGAAAAATATGATTGTTTGAACTTGACAAAGAGAGTGCAACAAGCCGTATGAGATGATAATGATATATTATTAGGGTTTGAGTAAAATACGCAAGAGAGAATATCGTAGAATTTTGTTATCTTTGGTAAAGAATAACATAAAAAAATAGAAGATAATTCTCTTAAATAAATCCCTAAAAATATGGTTAATAAATTTTACTCAACGGCTAGTTGAAAAATATTTTCACTGACACAACAGTTGCAACGGCTAGTTCAACAGTGGTAAAAGTTACACTATCAATGGTAACTGTGAACTAGCAGTGGTAAAACGTAAAAAAGCAGTGGGAAAAATATGTTTGATCAATAACTGCTTTTATCATAGTTTTTAGCAAACTACCAGTTATCAACGGATTTGATGTGTCTTTACCATGAGCCGTTTGCTATGGACTAGCCAACTCTTGATCATAATGAATATGGTGAGTTGATAACCATATAATTTTTGGTAAACTATCAACCATAAACGGATTTGATAAGTCTTTACCAGAAGCCGTTTGCTCTGGACTAGTTGATTCTTATGTGTGTTAGACATGGTGAATCAATGACCATTTGTTGTGTGCCTCAGTTACACACATTTTATGATCAACTCCCAGCAAAAATTTGTTATGTACCTGCATATGTTAGTATAAAGCAAGGAATATGCATAACCAAAGTGTTTAAACCAAAATTACTTGTTGACCAAGCCACTATTCACATAAATATCTCCTTTTAGTCAACCCGATATAATAAATAATATCCATATTTACTCCATGTATCTACCAAAATAGGTAAGAGTTAATATGCTCCATAATTATCCATGGGGGTTAACTTTGCCTATAAAAAGGGGCTCGTATCACCAATAACCATCAGCACACACATTCTATAGCATCACCAAATCCTAAAATCACTATGAGCAACTTCCCAAACATTGTTTACATCTCATCTGATTCATCTTCAGAGGAAACAATTTACATGTCTTCTGATTCATCTTCAGAGGAATCAGGATGGGCTTGCTACTTTCCACCTTGTGCTACAAGCTCTTCATCTAGGAAGCCTAAGAAGAAGGTTGCAACACCCACTCCACCATCACTTGGATTTTATTCCAGCTCTTCTGATGATGATGAGACATACACCCTCTCAAAGGAGTTTCCAAAAGCTCTGACACAGGCTCTAGGACCAGCTTTATCAAATATGAAGAAGATACCAGTTCCTGAGAAGACTGTTCTTCCAACAAAGCCTGCAAAACAAGTGCTTGGTCTTCCCTGCCCAAGAAAGTGGAATGGAATGCAAGAACAACCCAGAGGTGTTCACAAAACCATGCCTGGCTACAAAGGAAAGGGCAAAGAAGCTATGGAGTGATAGGTTTAGGAGTTTGATACGTGGTCTTTTGTTATCCATCTTGCAACACTCTTTGTAATGAACATTATGAATGAATATTGCTTTCCACTATTCATCATTTTTTTTCACTGTTTGAGTGTTTATTATTTAATCTCTGCAAAAAGCTTAGTGGACAAAAAATATATAACAAATAGCAATACAAAAATCCTCCCCACAACACAAAAATCATTTAGACATCAAATTTTAAGGGTTAAGCATCCCAATACCTATTACCAAGTACTGAAACCTTCCCATATCAAGACCTTTTGTTAATAAATCAGCATAGTTGTCATCAGTATGTATTTTGACAACTTGAATTAGCTTTTTCTCATAACAATCTCTTATAAAATGATGTCTAATTTCAATATGTTTGGTTTTAGTGTGTTGCACAGGATTTTTAATTATGCAGATGGTACTGCTATTGTCAATAAAGATAATGGTGTTCATGAAATTGTACTCATAGTCCAATAATTGGTTTTGAAGCCATAAGACCTGAGCACAACAGCTTGCAGCAGCTACATACTCTGCTTTAGTTGTTGAAGTAGCCACCATTGTCTGTTCTTGCATTGCCATGACACCAATCTACATCCAAGAAATTGACATCCTCCTATGGTTGACCTTCTATCCAAACTTGCACCAGCATAGTCACTATCTAAGTAGGTGACCAATTCCATAGGAGATTCTCTTGGATACCACAATCCTAGATTAGGATATGTCTTTAAATATCTGAAAATCTTCTCCACTGCAGTCAAGTGTGATGTCTTAGGAGTGACTTGAAACCTTGCACAAGCACACACAACAAACATAATGTCTGGTCTGGATGATGTAAGATACATCAAAGAGCCAATCATTGATATATAAGTGTGAACATCCACTGCTTCTCCATTATCATCCTTCAAGAGTAAGCGAGTAGTCTTATCAGCAGGAGTGCTTGAAGGCTTTGCATCAGTAAAATGGAACTTTCTTAGTATCTCAGTCACATATTTGTCTTGACTGATAAAAATGCCATCTTTTCTTAGTTGTACTTGAAGTCCCAAAAAGAAAGTAAGTTCCCCCGTAGAACTCATTTGAAACTCATCCTTCATCAACTTCTCAAATTCTTTGCACATCTCTGGCTTTGTAGAACCAAAAATGATATCATCAACATAAACTTGAACCAACAAGATATCATTTTTGTCCTTTTTGATGAACAAAGTTTGATCAATTTTCCCTCTATGAAACCTATTATTCAGTAGATAGGCAGCAAGGGTTTCATACCACTTCCTGGGAGCTTGATGTAAGCCATAAAGAGCCTTGAACACTTTATAAACTTTATTAGGATGTTCAGGATCTTCAAATCCTGGAGGTTGTGAAACATAGACCTCCTCATCAATCTTTCCATAGAGAAAAGCACTCTTGACATCCATTTGATAGACAGTAAAACCCATAAAAGATGCATAGGCTAGAAACAATCTAATAGCCTCAATCCTTGCAACAGGAGCAAAAACTTCTTCATAGTCAATACCCTTTTCCTGAGTGTATCCTTGAGCAACTAGCCTAGCTTTGTTTCTGATAACAATGCCTCTTTCATCTTTCTTGTTCCTGAAGACCCACTTTTTACCAATAACCTTCATCCCATCAGGCAAATCACAAAGAACCCAAACCTTTTGAAGCTTGAATTGTAACAATTGCTCTTGCATTGCTTCTACCCAACTTGATTCTACTAATGCCTTATACACATTTTTAGGTTCCACCTGTGATAGAAAACAGAAAGACAAGCACTCATTCTTGTCTGTATGCTTCTTGGACTCATAAACTTCACTAATAAATCCATGAGCATTAGTCATCTTTGTTTGTTTTCTGGACTTCACTCCTGATTGTAGATCACCAATCACATTGTCAAATGGATGCACCTTGTGAATAGAAGCTTGAGGAGTATGTGAAACATCATATGCAGAAGGCATATTTTTGATTTCCACATCATTAATGAAAGTTTCCTGAGCAACAGAAGTAGAGTTTTCCACATTTGGTTCAACAGTGGAAACTTCTGGTATAGCAGTGGAAATTGTATGACCACTGCTTTTAGGAATATCTTTATTCTGAGCATCCAAATTCATAACATCTACATCACCTTCTTTTCCAATATCTTTTAAAGGTTGTGGATCTTCCTTCTTTGAAGCATGATCATTATCTACAAATTCCCAAAGTGGCATAATAATTTGATCCTTATCATCCTCAGAATCTTTGCTAGGTTCATCTTCATCAATAAACTCTTCTGAACCTTCAAAGTCATTGTCCCCAGTACCTGGAGCAACATGTACATAGTTCATAGTGTTTGATAATGTTTCAAGATCAAATAGCCATTCTGGACCTGCACATGTAGTGTTAGGTTTATTTTCAAGAAACTCTACATGCAGATTCTCTTCAATCTTCTTTGTTCTCAGATTGTATACTCTGAATGCTTTACTAACCATAGAGTATCCAACAAAGAAGCCTTCATCTGACTTTTCTTCAAATTTACCCAGATGATCAATGGTATTGAGAATTGTAACATGACATCCAAATGGTCTCATGAAATCCAAGATAGGGGGTCTACATCTGAATAACTCATAAGGTGTCTTGTTCTTTGTCCTCACCACCAAAACCATGCTCTGAATATAACAAGCAGTGTTCACTACTTCAGCCCAAAATGTCACTGGTAACTTGGAATCAGCTAACATGGTTCTAGCAGCTTCAATCAGTGTTCTGTTTCTTCTTTCAGCTACACCATTTTGCTGAGGGGTTCTTGCAACACTGAATTCTTTCTTAATACCCTTCTCTCTACAAAAATCATCCATAACGCTGTTCTTGAACTCTGTCCCATTGTCACACCTGATAATCTTGATCTTCTTATCAACTTTGTTTTCAACTTCAGTAATAAAAGTTTTAAGGATGCCAGTTGTTTCATCCTTAGTTCTTAGAAAGAAAACCCATGTAAATCTGCTAAAGTCATCAGTTACAACAAGACAATACTTCTTCAAATTTATGTTGCTCACATATGTAGGACCAAATAAGTCCATATGCAACATATAGAGAGGGTGAGCAATAGAGTTATAGGCATTGGTTTTGCAAGAAGCTCTATGTTGCTTGCCTTTGAGACAGGCAACACAAGTTTCATCATTCTCAAATATCTTCTCTGGTAATCCTCTGACTAAGCCATCTTTCACAATCTTGTTGATGGTCTTAAAGTTAACATGACCAAGTCTTCTGTGCCATAACATGGATTCATCCAAAGTGGCTTTTGCAATCAAGCAAGTAACGTTATCTTTAGCCACAATTTTCTTCATGTCAATGCTATATAGATTTCCTTTTCTAGGGATTTTAAGTAACACCTCACTTTCATCAGGTAACTTATAACCCTTAGATAGAACATATCATTCATCTTCTGAGAAAAGAACTTTGTGTTTCTTGTCACACATCTGTGACACACTGAAGAGATTATATTTGAGTTCTTTCACATAATACTGATACGTGGGAATCGCACCAGGCTTTACCTCACGAGGGATATCGAGAAGCTTACAACCCCCACCAGGCAGTGTACCTGATCGTTGTAGTATAGTATAGTGACAAGTACCGGGGGATTGATCGTTCAACTCAGGAATAGTGTCGCTAGGATTAGAAAGTCTCCTAAACTAAGTCTAGAGGTAAGGGATGATCCTTTTTGTATTTTATATTTTATGAAAGCAATTAAAATCTCGGGTTTTTGGAAGAGTGGGCGGAATTAGTTGCTAGCCAACTAACCCAATAACTACTAATGCAATCAAAATAAAATGACAGAAATGAAAATAAATCTAATTAAACTAGTGTGGTGTAAACTATGATAGGGAAAGTTGTGTTTACTTAGGTTTCATTACTCCCTAGATATCTTTTACAGGTTGATAGCTTGTTACAATTGCATGGATGATGGGTCATATTCCTTAATACTAGTCGTAGGGCCGTGTACAATATTCCCTAACTCTATAGGATCCTACTTCACTCCTATGTCGAGCCGTTAGAAGCTCCTAACATGGGATCATTAGAATTCTCCTACGAATTAAATACAACCAAAAATCATAGTACACCTCTGATCATGTTTCTTAAGACGTTCAAGCAAGTTACCAATGGAAGTCTGCCAGTTTTCTTAAGCCTAACATCGAATACAATCATCCGTAACAACTATAAACAAAGAATCAACCCATAATTAACATCTAGGTTTCACTACATCTAAGCAAACACACAAGAGATCTAGCCAAGCATGTTAAATTAAAGACAAGTGTAAGATATATTCAAACAACACATAGACATATTGATTGAATTGAAAGAGTAATTATCTCAATTTAACATGAAAGGTTTCAAAGGGTAAAAACCCTTGAAAAATCTGTGAAAATTGGACTAGGGTTTTTCTCCAAAGTTACACCCTAAAAGTTACACACCAATGAATGAAAATTGCAAAACTATATATAGATTTTACAAGGTGACGGCGTCAAGAAGAAAATTCTGACGACGTCAACTCGCCGCTCATCTTGAAATCGGATTGCCTAGATCCACTTTTGACGCCGTCATGTGTAAAGTTGCTCTGGGCCGTCACTAATATTTGGACCATGACGGCCTAAGGTGACGCCGTCATGTCCTTAGTACAAAACATTCTGGACCGTCATGTGCACCATCCACTTCCACCTCTTGTATTACTCTTGACGCCGTCATTAAGGAATTCTTGACGTCGTCAGGTACTGTTCCCAGCAAGGAAAATTAAGACTTTGCCGTTTTCTTCACTTTTATGATCCAAAAACGTCCAAAATGCTTCCTTTTCCATATTTCTCTCCAAAAGTACCTAAAATGACAAAAGGAACGATTTAGGGCAATATTTGATCAAATAATCTCGAATCCGGGCATAAATGACCCCTTAAAAACGGTTCATTTTCGCCTCATCAAATACCCTTACACTTGAGATTTGCTTGCCCTCAAGCAAATGCGCTTTTATTCTAATCAAAATACAAGTTAGGGGTCATTTAACACTAATATAAAAGTAATTACAACAAATAATCATTCCACTAAAGACTAAAGACAAGCACGGAGGTCATATACTAGCACTTTACAAATAGTGTTTAGATACTCACATCTCTCGGGTGTAATAAAGTATATATCACAATAAGGAAATGGAAAACATCTCTCACTACCTGTCATAGCAAAATAGATTACCATAGGCTTGGGAAAGGATCAAACCTCCACCACTTGGCGTAAGCACCTAGGATAAACTATCAAAGAGGTCTTTTAAAGGGTTATAACGTTAGGTGTAGAGATATGGAATACACGGTTTTGTTGGATAAAGGCAATATTTACTGGTGGCGAGTTAATCATTTTGGTTAATTACATGTACAATATGGCGTTGCTAAGCCAAGACTAGACTCGACTTAAGCTAATAAATCAAAAATAACAAAAACATAAAATAAACATAGAATGAAACGGGATAGTAGTCCGTATATTTTTCTCTTTTCTTTTTCTATTTTTTTTCTTTTTCTTTCTTTTTTCGATTTTTTATTTATTCAAACACTCTTACCCTACCATCCAAAATAATACATCATAGGGAATGTACATTCCCCTTACACTTGACTTTTTACATACTTTACAATAAACTAATCTAATGACTCGAATCAAGATAATCAAAACACTTGGAGTACTTTTAAGATTAACACACATATGGGGGTAATATATGATGTTCTTCCCCATTACTCCAAAACACAAGTACTTTACCCATGAGTCCCAATCGTCCCAAAACAATATGTTCAAGATATGACTCGACTTAGAAACCATGTAATCAAATAGATAATTAACTAAGGGTTTAAACATGTAACAATAATGCACTAAAGATGAGTGCATACACGGAAGGCTAAGGCGATTTAGTTGCACATTTGGGTGGGTTGTAACAAATTCTTCCTTTAAGTAAGATGCTTAAAGTTAGAAACGAAAAGAAAGGCTCGGAGGGGTGTACTAGGGGTTTCGTGTACTAAAAATGAGTACAACGCTAAGGTGTGGGAAAATTAATTGACTTTACTAGTCAAGTAATATGACTTAAATGGTCAAGTAATTATGATACGGGTTTAACACAAGGGTGATCCTAATGCCTCTTATCATGTAGTAAATCCTACTACACGAATGTAGTCTCACTAGCGGTCTCGGGATGCATCACTAACGCAAGTTCTAGAATCTAAATGCTACCGGTACACTCATAGGCACTAATAATAAATGCTTTTCCTATCAAATCTAAAGGCGAACCTCACATATTTGGGT